>JAZIFV010000309.1:35000-37500 GCA_037501455.1 Lantana camara
TCCCTTACAGCAAGCAAGCATTCCATCTTACAGTAATCCCTTCCTTCTTCTACTTGAAAAATGCCTCCCGAAGGCCCTATTGGTTTGGAATCGATTCTTTATCAATAGCCCACCCTTTCTTTGAACCTTGTCAATGATCGAACTTAAAGATATGAACTGAGTGCCATTTGATGAGTAACTGAGAACAAAGGAGAGGGATATGGAAAGAATGAAGTAATGAAAGAGGAAGTCATTGCTAGTAGTAACGACTTGTCACGATCCATTGGTTCATATAGAATCCATGTCCTAGGTGTATCAAAAAACATTCTTTTCGCTAAGCGTATATAATAAAATAGAGTGAAAGGGTCCACCCCGCAAGGGGATACTAACTAACAGCTGAGTCCTCTCCGAACCGCAGGAGATAGTTGCCCATCATACGGCTCACCAACTTCACTTGCCTCTATGGGAGGCGCGCTCCGGGCAGGTTCGGATCACTTACAATACATGGCTCTACGAAGGTGGGTTAGGAAAGTTTTCAATATGATTCTTTTCCTCTATTTCTTCGATGAGAAATGCGAGTCTGTTTTGTCCACTTTCTCCATCCCCCTCTATCAAAATAAAAAGGAATTTCTTCTTCTTATTCCCGTGTTTGATCTCTTCCATCTCTGCCTCGCTCGTTGTCACCTATGTTGGGTTTGGAACCCTGTAGAGAATGAAGAGGGGCCAAGGATCTTCCTCTCAACAGTGCTTTTCGGGGCTCCAATCTCCTCCCTGAATAAGTAAGGCCCCGTTAGCCTGGGCGAAGATGGGGATAAAGAGTAAGGATTGGAGCCCCCTTAGCTCTGACAGGCACTGGACAGGGGTTAGCTTTGTAAATGTGTAGAGCCAAGTGTAGTGTGGTGTAGTAGTAGGCACTTCTAGGCCCTTCCCGGCTACTGGATTACTCCAGTGCTTCGGGTACTACGGACCCTCTGCCATCCATTGCAGCTTAGCCGTTTCATGAGCAGGGGGGCTAAGCACAGTTCTTTGAATCAAACGTTGAATGAAATCGATTCTTTTTTAGATATCAAAATCTAAATCGGATAGGATAGATGGATGGATCTATCTTTTTATTCATATATATTACTAAAAAAAAAAATGGATTTCTGTTGTAGCGTAGCAAGAAGCCCCAAATCCTTGATTTGGCGAGGAAAGACTGCACTGCTTTGGGCCCAGGAAGCGAAGGGAATGAGCTCGGTCTCCTCCACACTTCTTTTTCTCCGTGCCCGTTCCGCATGCGCTTCGCGCGCAATTGGCGCTTTTCTCTCCTCTTATTCTTCATTGGACGGTTCGGATGGACTTCGCCGTTCTTTCCCAACTAAAATAGAAAAGGTAGGTTATAAACCTCGAGATGTCGATTCGTTTTCCGCCCCCAATGAGATGGGGGATTTTGAACCCCCTATTTAGACTTTCGGGCCCTTCATCTTTCTGAATCGAGACCCGGCCCGGCTCGCGTCGTTCCAACAACCGGCGGGGAGCACCTCAGTATACGATCGCGCGCAGTAACTGGGAGTCCTATTACACTTAAGGCCAACTTCAATTCACCAAACCAAGGTTCATCTCGTGTAGTGATTGTGGACTCGTACAAGGATATTGAGTAGACGGTTGATGTATCAGACTCGACCCTATCTTTCGTAGCATGCATTCCCATCCGTGTCGCAACTGATTCGGTAAGCTACGTGTCCGGTGCACGGAGAACAGCCTTCGGTCCCCCAAACTGACTTACTCGTGGCAACCTTCCGGCCGCCCAACGACCTATAACGCTAGTCACTACTCCCACTGGGGCTAGGAAGTAAGCCCCACAACCCAAAGCGGCGAAAAACAAATAGAATTTGCTACAAAAGCCGGCTAACGGGGGTATTCCTGCGTATGAGAACATAGTA
The DNA here is from genome assembly GCA_037501455.1 of Lantana camara. Lineage (NCBI taxonomy): Eukaryota > Viridiplantae > Streptophyta > Magnoliopsida > Lamiales > Verbenaceae > Lantana > Lantana camara. Next base: position 36,902 of record JAZIFV010000309.1, read on the forward strand.
ATGGAGAAGGTAATAGCCAAAATAGGATTCGTTTTGGCTAGAGCGCCCAAATCCGCTATATATTTGACACGGGTTTGCCGTAATGCTGAAACTATGGCGAATGCATCTATCGTCATTGATGCATAAATAAAGATACCAATTAGTAGTGATTGAATTCCTTCTATGGTTCCACATGAGAAACCAGTACGAATATAACCTACATGTCCAATTGAACTATGAGCTAGAAGTCTTTTGACTTTCGTTTGGGCCATGGCGGCCAGTGCTCCTAAGATCATAGAAGCAATGCTGCAGAAAAAGAAGATTTGTTGCAATGTAGCTCCATAAGAACCATAAATAGAAACACGTGAAATATTAGCAGAAATAGATATTTTAGGCGCAATAGAAAGGAATGCTGTAACCGGGGTGGGTGAACCCTCATAGATATCAGGTGCCCACATATATAGAGTCAAAAGGGATATTGAGTCCGAAGGGGAGGGGGGTTTTCTTCGGGGCTCGAGAGATGGAATAGATAGGGCCCCACAAGTTTTGAATTCGCCGCTGGGGAATTCACACGAAAGGGAACGAGGAATTCTCAACGAAAAAAGTGCTCTCTGAACCGA
>JAZIFV010000310.1:0-42722 GCA_037501455.1 Lantana camara
GTCATATGCTTGCTTTGGTCAGTGAATATGGGGTCATATAGTTGCATTTAGTCAGTGGATACGGGACGTATGGTTGCATTTGGCTAGTGGATACGGGGTAATATGGTCGCAGCTGGTAATTGGATACAGGATCGTAGGGTTGCAACCGGTAATTGGATAACGCAAGTTGGACGGAATATAGCGCAATTTTGGTGAGGATTCGTGCGATTTTCCAACGGCCTATGGGGAGAGGCTATTTGGACATGTTTAGGGATTGAATTCATCTCTGCATTTAGTTTCTTTATCGTAGGCGATCTTAGTTTTGATAAAGAAACAAAATGCCTTCATTTCGAAAAGACGGGAAATCTCATTTTTAGTATTTCCTTTGCTATTGTGGCTGGTTTGGTGCTCGTGGCATGTCTATTTTTTCAACGAAGAGATATGACTAGGTTTAGAGTTTCCAAATGGGTGAAGTATATTTTGACAGTCATCGTCACGGCGATCGCATGTGGGGTCGCCTACGCTCATAGAGATTCTAGACTTGCTATTAAGGGACAAATGTTGGTCGCATGATACTTTCTTTCCTTGACAGAGATATGCAAGATACGGTCAGATTTCGGTCTCTCACAAATCTTTTTACTGCTGCCAATTTTGACTACCTTAGAGCGTATTCGTGATGATATAGCATTTCATGACATAGAGCCTCTACTCCTTTGGAGCATTTTTGCCTATCTCTTCGGGACAGGATGGACGATCATGATGCTACCCTACTATGAGAAATAACTTGAAGATGATGTTGCCGAGACAGGTTGTGGTGTTGAGGCAGGTGGTGGTGGTGTTGTAGGTGGTGGTGCTAATGGGATTGTTACGTTACCGACAGGGGTAGTAGGAAATGACTATTGATGTACGTAATGACTATTAGAGTCGGAGGAAATGACTATTGATGTATGTACTGAATTTTTTAGGTACTACTTAGAGTATTTGATATGCTCTTAACTGTATTTGTCTTCTCATATGCTCTAACTTACCTCTCTTTAGGGATTGAGAGCTGAATTTGAATGACAATCTTAATGTCAAAATGCATTTGTTTTTTTCATACTAATATTTCTTAGAGTAGGAAATGACTATTGATATTTCTTAGAGTAGGAAATGACTATTGATGTATGTACTGAATTTCTTAGGTGCTTCTTAGAGTATCAATTGCCCTTTTAATATGCTATTAGTTGTATTTGTCTTTTGATATGCCCTGACCTTACCTATCTTTATAGATTGAGAACTGAATTTGAATGACTCAATCTGAATGTCAAAATGCATTTGTTTTTTTCATGCTAATATTTCTTAGAGCAGGAAATGACTGTTGATATTTCTTAGAGTAGGAAAGGACTATTGATGTATGTACTGAATTTCTTAGGTACTTTTTAGAGTATTTGATATGCTCTTAGCTGTATTTGTCTTCTCATATGCTCTAACTTACCTATCTTTAGAGATTGAGGGCTGAATTTGAATGACAATCTTAATGTCCAAATGCATTTGTTTTTTTCATGCTAATATTTCTTAGAGTAGGGAATGACTATTGATATTTCTTAGAGTAGGAAATTACTATTGATGTATATACTGAATTTTTTAGTATTTCTTAGAGTATCTATTGCCCTTTTGTTATGCTCTTAACTGTATTTGTCTTTTAATATGCTCTAACCTTACCTATCTTTAGAGATTGAGAATTGAATTTGAATGACTCAATCTGAATGTCCAAATGCATTTGTTTTTTTCATGCTAATATTTCTTAGAGTAGGAAATGACTATTATTATTTCTTAGAATAGAAAATGACTATTGATATTTCTTAGAGTAGGAAGCAACTTCATCAAATGCTATGGTTGGTGTACGGGACAGGATTGTTGCATTTGGTCAGTGGATATGGGGTTGTATTGTCGCATTTGGTCCGTGGATATGGGACAGAATTGTTGCATTTGGCCATTGGATATGGGGTCATATGCTTGCTTTGGTAACTGGATACGGGGTTGTATGGTTGCAGCTGGTAATTGGATACAGGATCGTAGGGTTGCAGCCGGTAATTGGATAACGCAAGTTGGACGGAATATAGCGCAATTTTGGTGAGGATTCGTGCGATTTTCCAATAGCCTATGGGGAGAGACTATTTGGAAATGTTTGGGAATTGGATTCATCTCTGCATTTAGTTTCTTTATTGTAGGCGATCTTGGTTTTGATAAAGAAACAAAATGCCTTTATTTCGGAAAGAGGGGAAATCTCATTTTTAGTATTTCCTTTGCTATTGTGGCTGGTTTGGTGCTCGTGGCATGTCTATTTTTTCGACGAAGAGATATGACTAGGTTTAGAGTTTCCAAATGGGTAGAGTATATTTTGACAGTCATTGTCACGGTGATCGCTACGCTCATAGAGATTCTAGACTTGCTATTAAGGGACAAATGTTGGTCGCAGGATACTTTCTTTCCTTGACAGAGATATGCAAGATGCGATCAGATTTCGGTCTCTCGCAAATCTTTTTACTGCAGCCAATTTTGACTACCTTAGAGCGTATTCATGATGATATAGCATTTCATGACATAGAGTCTCTACTCCTTTGGAGCATTTTTGTCTATCTCTTCGGGACAGGATGGACGATCATGATGCTACACTACTATGAGAAATCACTTGAAGATGATGTTGCCGAGACATGTGGTGGTGTTGAGGCAGGTGGTGGTGCTAATTGGATTGTTACGTTACCGACAGGGGTAGTAGGAAATGATTATTGATGTACGTAATGACTATTAGAGTAGGAGGAAATGACTATTGATATATGTACCGCCCTTTTGATATGCTCTAACCTTACTCCGAATTTGTAGAGATTGAGAGCTAAATTGTATGACTTTGTAGAGATTGAGAGCTGGATATGATCTGACCTTACCTATTGGAGATCGAGAGCTGTATGATCTTATTTGAATGACCATTTGTTTTTTTCATTTTCTCTGATGGTGTAAAGATCATTTTTGATATGGTTTAAATTGGGTGAATTTATTGGTTAAGTATACATTTGAGATGACAATAGTCACAGATTAAATGATTTTAATAGTTTAATCTGATCACAAGTTCGATGAAGGATTTAAGTAATCCAACTCATTGTTGGCTCATATATGGGGCCCAACACCCAACTCGTATAAGAAGTGATATCTACCCGAAAATTGACTATCCAATACTAACAGTAAACAAAGTTGAAATGGACCTGTAAAGATCATTTACAACCAAGAAAAGAAAACTAAATTTAGAACTATATAACTTAGTTCCATTACATATTACATATATTGGCAAATTAGCCTCATTTTTCTATGGCTCTACTCCTATTAGAAAAATCTAACAGCATGAAGTAATGTACAGGAGGCTCTGTCTCTGTTTCTCCGTTGGGTGGAAAAAGGGCTTGAGATTTTACCTCTCAGATACAACTTCCTGTTTGTTAACCCTTGACGTCTATTTCCTATTGGAAACAAAAAAATTGTCCAAATATTCGGTTGTGATGGTATAATAAAAAACCGAAGGGCGACGACTTTCTCCTGCTTCCTCCTTCTCCGTACTGATAATTCAATTTCCTCAGCTTGTTCATACTAGCTGCATCATATGGAACTGATGGCCCCACCTACAGAAGGTTACAAAGAATCAATAGGAGGTAAGGGAGAGAGAGAATGGTAAAATTGATGTTTTCTTGCACCAAAGACAATGAACAAGACAAATAAAACTAGTTTCCCTTTAGACAGTTGATAAAACTACATTACCAGAGGGTTCGTCCTAAAGAAACATCAATTTGATGTTTCTCTTGCACCGAAGATGATAACGAGACAAATGAAAAAAAAAATCCTCTCTTACATAGTTGATAAAACTTCATTACTAGAGGTTTTGTCCTAAAGAAGTATAATGGGTTCACGTAGCATGTTGTATAGCTAGTTAGTTGATTCGTAGGTATATTACCTTGGCTTTAGATTGAGTGAAGTCCTCCAACTTAAGTAGTCTTAAAACTGGAACACCGTCCAATCCATCGCCCTGCAAAAAGAGAACCATCATAACACAAGTATAGTCAAATTGGATATAAACATAGCAATGAAGGCCACATTTTTTTAAATGCAAGATAGAAGAAAAGATAATTGCATCCATCTTTATCCTTCAGTACAATTTTGTACATCACCTCTTTCATCGTACTTTATCATTCTCACTTGGTGCATCTTTTATGGGTCCTACACACATATGAGAGAGAAACAAAAGGAACGACAAGATCATGGGTGCATTGGATTTTCCTATCCTAATTTCCTTTCTGGAAATGGGGAGAATATACAAATGTCCTAGTTGCATTAGATGCATGTTATTTGAGTTTAATGAGTTGAGATATGATAAAATCATGCTTCGAGGCAAGAATAAAGGAAAAGTAGTCAATAGGGTCGAAAAAACTTGAAAGTGCAATTGCGGGATTTGGGTATTACCTTACTTTCTGCTTCCAATAACTCTTGGACAGGTCTGTATGATGCAGCAATACAAGGTTCTGCAAAGATCGTAAAAAGAACTCGATGAAGTATTGAAAATATGATGAGGAATCATTTAATATTCCAAGTAAGAAACTCAAGTCGTCACCTTTAGATCGCTCCCTGAATAGCCTTCAGTAGCATTTGCAAATTGTTCATAAGGAAAGCCAGTTTCTAGATTTTTTCGAGATAGTATTATCTTGAGTAGTTTCATACGGTTTTCAGCATCTGGAAGGTCCATGTAAATTCTAAAGCAAGCAAAATACCAGATCAAATTGATAGTTATAGTATTTCAATTTGTTATATTCTAGGACAATTGCATATTTTCTCCTAATTTTAGAATTACAAATCGAAAATCTAATAAAGAACTTAAACCAAAAAAAAATATTGCAACATTATTTACAGTGTAATAACCAAATGAAGCTTGTGTGCAACTTTGAAACCAAAAGGGGAATATTTGTGTAATTGTTTATAATATTGCAAAGAGATAACGAACAGTTGGCAAGAAACATGTGGCAACAATACTTGACTCATTATAAAAATTTACCTTCTCGGTAAACGGTGAATGACGGCATCATCAAGGTCAAATGCCCTATTTGTAGCACCGAGGATGAGGATTCTCTGGCTATCTTTTGACCTCAAGCCATCCCAAGCAGCCATAAATGAATTATTTAGTTCAAAGACTAGGTATGAAAGCCATGTACAAAAAACCCTAATTCAAGAAATAATTTATTTAATATCCTTTCACATGCATCATTGGATTCGGATTGGATTCTTTCAGATTAGTGGGCTGAAAAGGCCCAAATTTTAGGGCAAGATAAAGAAAGGATCAAGTTTTAAGCCCAAACCAAACGAAACGAAAAGAAATTGTAGAGTTGTGGGACTCGGCTATTTGAGTTGGACATGTTGAAAAAATAACCTAATCAACATCAACTCCTCCAAAACCAAAAAGAGGCGTTAGGTGAACTCTTGAGCTCCGTTGGCAGAAACCCAGCCCTTATCGGCGCGTCGGTGAGGATTACAGGCTGATTTCCGGTGAGGTATTTCGACATTGATAATTATAGTCATTAGGATATTATTTGTTGTTCATAATTGCAGTCATTAGGATATTATTTGTTGTTCATAATTGCTGGAGGAGTTATTTGAAAAGTTTGATAAGAATAAGTATATTAGTTTATATGCTTTACGAAAAATATAGATGACATAAGAAGATATTATTAGTTTATGTGCCTTTTAAAAAAGGAAAAGGTAAAATGGTATTTTGCCATTAACATGCTTACACAAACATACAATGTAAACACAAGTTTAAATCAAAACACGAAAGCAGACATGAATCGTAAATATGTGTTTGCAGCCCATCACCAACACTCACAATCCTTACTTCGTTGATCATCATTTTAACGTGCAGTTGAACTTTCAAATATATTGAAAATTCTTACAAATACTCAGGGAAGTAATCTTTTTCTTCCATCAGAATTCCCTAACGAAATTAATTAGTAACCCTTTCGAAGGCCAAATTATCAATTTAGTCCCACAGGATTGGCCCCTCACCAATTTAGTCCCGTGCTTTTGGAATAATTCAATTTAGTCCCAAATCCTAAAATTCTCAACTAATATGGTCTCAAATGCTAACGGACGTTAGAAAATTAACTTGATTGACCAAGTTTTTGGGTGGTAATAAACATGTGAGAGTATTATTGCGGAGAAATTTTGGAAATTTCTCCACAAATCAAAGAAAATCGAAGGCGGGCTCCTAAGGTTTTTTTTAAAAGAAAGGGTAAAATATTTGGGGGAAGTATTAATGAGTAAATTGGATGTGTTAGTGTTTTGTTTTTTACCCTCCAAACTCTAAGTCAGCGTTGTCAAATGGTCAATTTCGTTAGTTTTCTAACGTCCGTTAGCATTTGGGACCACATTGGTTGAAAATTTTAAGATTTGGGACTAAATTGAATTATTCAAAAAGCACGGGACTAAATTGACGAGGGATCAATCCTATGGGACTAAATTGACAATTTAGCCCCTTTCGAAAGCAAATTCGAACCAAAAAATAATAATAATAAATTATTTAGTTTAAAGACTAGGTATGAAAGCCACGTACAAAAAACCCTAATTCAAGAAATAATTTATTTAATATTCTTTCAGATACATCATTGGTTTCGGATTGGATTCTTTCAGATTTAAAAGGCCCAAATTTTAGGGCAAGATAAAGAAAGGATCAAGTTTTTAGCCCAAACCAAACGGAACGAAAAGAAATTGTAGAGTTGTGGGACTAGGCTATTTTGAGTTGGGCTTGTCGAAAACATAACCTAATCAACATCAACTCCTCCGAAACCAAAAAGAGGCGTTAGCTGCACTCTTGAGCTCCGTTGGCTGTAACCCAGTCCTTATAGGCGCACTCGTGAGGATTACTGGCTGATTTTCGGCGAGGTATTTCTCAACGAAGTCAGCGTAGCTCAGATTTCTTCCGTTCATCGATGAGGATTACTGGCTGATTTTCGACGAGGTATTTCCCAACGAAGTTGGCGTAGCTCAGATTTCTTTCGTTCACCGGCGAGGTATTTCTTAACGAAGTCGGCATAGCTCAGATTTCTTCCGTTCACCAGTGAACACCCGCCAGAGGACCTCCAGTAGCGAGAGGAAGGAAGAGCCACACCGAGAGTTCCTCTCGAAATAGAATCTGGTAATCTATCTTCTATTTTTCGGTAATGTTATCAATATGTTATTTTTTTGGAGATGATGCAATTTTCCCTTTCGTCCTTCGTTTGATGTTGTTTTAAGTTTGAAATGTATGATTGGTCTTTTCAGAAACAAAAGCAACTTCATCGAATGCTATAGCTGTTGTACGGGATAGGATTATTGCATTTAGCCAGTGGATATGGGGCGGTATTATTGCATTTGGTCAGTGGATATGGGGTCATATGGTTGCATTTGGTCAGTGGATACGGGGTCGTATGGTTATAGCTGGTATGTATGCTCAAATGTTATGGTTAGGTGGATATATGAATTATATGACTGTATTTAGATAGAAGATAGAGGAATTTTGGCAAGGATTTGTGCGATTTTGTAACAGCCTAAGGGGAATGGTTATTTGGATATGTTTGGGGATTGGATTTATATCTGCATTTAGTTTCTTTATCTTAGGCGATCTTGGTTTTGATAAAGAAACAAAATGGCTTCATTTCGGAAAGACGAGAAATCTCATTTTTAGGATTTTTTTTTGTTATTGTGGTTGGTCTCGTGCTTGTAGCATGTTTATGTTTTCGAGTAAGAAATATGACCAGGTTTAGAGTTTCCAAATGGGTGGAGTATATTTTGACAGTCATCATCACGACGATCGCACAACGCTCATAGAGATATTAAACTTGCTATTAGAGGACAAATCTTGGTCGCAGGATACTTTGTTGCACTAACAGAAATATGCAAGATGCTGTCTAATTTCGGCCTCTCACATATCTTTTTGCTGCTGCCAATTTTGACTACCTTAAAGCGTATTCATGATGATATAATGTTTCATGACATACTGTCTCTAATCCTTTGGAGTATTTTTGTCTCTCTCTCTCTCTTTGGGACAGGATGGATAATGATGATGCTACACTATTATGAGAAATCACTTGCAGATGATGGTGCCGAGCCTCATGATGGTATTGCAGGTGGTGTGTTGAGCCACATGATGGTTTTATAGGTGGTGGTGTACGTGATGGGATTGTTATGGTACCGGAAGGGGTGTGAACTACCTTTAGAGATTGAGTAGAAAATGACTTTTGATGTATGTACTGAATGTAAATATTTCTTAGAGTAGGAAATGACTTTTTTTCTTCTTTTTTTGTTAGACAGTCTCGACACGGGCGAAGGAAATGACTATTGATATTTCTTAGAGTAGGAAATGACTATTGATGTATGTCCTAAATTTCTTAGGTACTTCTTAGAGTATCTAGTGCCCTTTTGATATGCTCGTAGCTGTATTTGTCTTTTGATATGCTCTAACCTTACCTATCTTTAGAGATTGAGAGCTGAATTTGAATGACTCAATTTGAATGTCCAAATGCATTTGTTTTTTTCGTGGTAATATTTCTTAGCGTAGGAAATGACTATTGATGTATGTACTGAATTTCTTAGGTACTTCTTAGAGTATTTGATATGCTCTTAGCTGTATTTGTCTTTTGATATGGTCTAACTTACTTATCTTTAGAGATTGAGAGTTGAATTTGAGTGACAATCTTAACGTCCAAATGCATATTTTTTTCGTGCTAATATTTCTTAGAGTAGGAAATGACTATTGATGTATGCACTGAATTTCTTAGGTACTTCTTAAAGTATCTATTGCCCTTTTAATATGCTCTTATCTGTATTTGTCTTTTGATATGCTCTAACCTTACCTATCTTTAGAGATTGAGAGCTGAATTTGAATAACTCAATCTGAATGTCCAAATGCATTTGTTTTTTTCATGCTAATATTTCTTAGAGAATGAAATGACTATTGATATTTCTTAGAGTAGGAAATGACTATTGATGTATGTACTGAATTTTTTAGGTACTTCTTAGAGTATCTATTGCCCTTTTGATATGCTCTTAGTTGTATTTGTCTTTTGATATGCTCTAACCTTACCTATCTTTAGAGATTGAGAGCTGAATTTGAATGACATAATTTGAATGTTCAAATGCATTTATTTTTTTCATGCTAATATTTCTTGGAGTAGGAAATGACTATTGATATTTCTTAGAGTAGGAAATGACTATTGATGTATGTACTGAATTTCTTAGGTACTTCTTAGAGTATCTATTGCCCTTTTGATATGCTCTTAGTTGTATTTGTCTTTTGATATGCTCTAACCTTACCTATCTTTAGAGATTGAGAGCTGAATTTGAATAACTCAATCTGAATGTCCAAATGCATTTGTTTTTTTCATGCTAATATTTCTTAGAGAATGAAATATCTTGTCTGTTTTTTTTATGCTAATAGGAAATGACTATTGATGTATGTACTTCTTAGATTAGACTCTCCGCCGCCGGAAACCCAGTCCTTACAGGCCCGCCATTCGTCCATTAATCCGGTGAGCATTACTGGCTGATTTTCGGCGAGGTATTTCTCAACAAAATGGGCGTAACTCAGCTCTTTTCCGTTCACCTTTCCACTTTTCCTCCGACGAGCACACCCACTCTCTCTCTCTCTCTCTCTCGATCTCTCTCGGCTGCCACCGCCACCGACATAAGTGACATAAACACAGAGAGTATTGTAAATCGCTTTATAATTTTCATGCGCTTTCTTAGTTTTTGTATAATACCTTAGTGGGCTACAAAGGCCCAAGTTTTAGCCCATACCAAAGAGATTGTACCATTATGGGCTATTTGGACGTGGACTTTCCCGGTCGTTGTCAAACACCAGTGCACGAACAGTTCTAATCTTTTTCTGTAGTCATCAAAATTTAATGTAAGGTCACTTTTAAATGTATTATTTTGTCGTGACAGACATTTCTCACGTAAAAAATTTTGGAAAAAATCTGTATTGTTGTATAATTGTATCTGTATTCGTGCATTATAGTTATAAAATAATAGAACAATATACTTTTGGATAGGAAAATTAAGGGGTTCGAATTTAATTCAAATCTGATTTGGATTTTAATAAATTTGATCAATGAAAAGCTTTGATGGACCATATTTCGGTTGTAAATATCCGCGATTCAGATGTTTGGATTTTAGTAAGTTTGATCGATGGAAAAGTGTGATAGATCGGATATTTTATCAGACGAGGGCCATCCGATATTTATACTTTTAAGTATTACAAGATTCAAATTTTCCGAATACGATCAATTGACAACCCTTCTTACGAATAACCATTATTTTATATTATTATGCTAAAAAAATTATTTTGACATTGAGGTATCATACGTTCACTCTCACCCCATCACCATCCTGCCTGCCACATTATTTAACTAAGATATCTCATTATATGTTATGCTCTTTACAAGTTACTTTTTAATACAAGAAAACACATTTTTTCTAATGAGATACATTATAATGAAATTTCTCTAGATTTCTAATCAAATTTATGAAAATCAATTGATTTTTTTACTTACGGATGCTTATAAAAGAAAAATATAACAAAGTTTGTGGCTTATAAAGTGTTTAATGTCAGTAAACAACTTGTAGTGACAGCTCTAAAGCAGCTGCGCTTACCTTGTTTCAAACCAAAGGGGTAAAAAAGAAATTTGACCTAATAGGTTTCATGAGTTCAAGCTATGATGTTCGGACACCTCTAAAATCATGATTTTGTCGTGTCGTGTTGGATAAAAATCTATATCATATTGTGTTCTTACCGTCGAATTTGTATTCGTGTATCATAGATTTCATGTTTTCAACTTTCACTCTTATCTTTTAATGACAAAAAAGATTGAAATTTTTACTTTTTTTAAATCCAATTTCTAGCATTTCTCACGATGTCCAACACAATATTGGTACTCATCGTCCTAATAAAACTTTGATTGTAAAGAACTTAACCGAACAAGAACTAACTACCTCGATCATCATTCTAACGTGCACGTTACGCTGCCAAATATATAAAAAATCCTTACAAATACCCCCAAAAGTAATCTTTTTCTTCCGTCTAAATTCCCAAACAAAATTAATTAATGACCCTTTCGAAAGCAAATTCAACCCGAAAAGATATGAGTTATTATGATTCGTAAACACTTCAAAAAGTATTTCTCAACAGTCCTTGCAGGCGCGCCAATCTTCTATTAAGCCGGTGAGCATTACTTACTGATTTCCGGCGAGGTATTTCTCAACAAAATCGGCGTAGCTCAGCTCTTTTCCGTTCACCTTCCCCACCTTTCCTCCGATGAGCACACCCACGCATAGAGTACTGTAAATGTAAATGGCGTTTAAAGCTTTCGCGCGTTTTCCTAACTTTTAGAGGGCCAAAGAGGCCCAAGTTTTAGCCCAAGATAAAGAAAGTATCAAGTCTCTGGCCCAAAGAAATTGTACCATTATAATATGGGTTATTTTGACTTGGACTTTCCTATTGTCGACAAACTCTAATGCACGAACACTTTTAGGAATCATTTTTTCGTGTTGAATACTTGGACATTGTTCAAGTGAATTTTTAAAAAAAAAAATTATATTATCGTATTCATGCATTATAGTCATCAAATAATAGAGCAATATACTTTAGATAGGATAGTTAAGGGGTAGAATTTTAATTCGAATCTTATTCAATTTGAATAGATTTGATGGACGAAAATAAGTTGACCGACCATATTCGGTTATAAATATTCGTGATTCGCCTTGATTCAGATCTTCGAATGAGATGAAAGAGTATGCTTGGATTTTATCTGATTACAGATTTCTTAATTCAAAATATAAAAAAGTTATATCTTACTGTTGGTCGGGTTGGATATTTTATCATATCAGGATCATCTGATATTGATAATTTTAAATATGACGATTCCCTTATTGGATTTAAATCAATTTTTTTGAATCGGACCCGTTGACAACCCTAGACTTATGGATAAATGTTATTTTTATATTACTAAGCTAAAAAATATGTCAATTTAACTATAGCCTGGCACCAATCTTTATTTTGATTTTTGACATTGAGATATCATACTTTCACCCTCACCCCATCACCATCCTGCCCGCCACATTATTTAACTTAGATCTCTCACTATATGCTATGCTCTTTAGAAGTTACATTTTAATACAACTGAAGTGATGGAAGAATTAAATCTATGAATCGATTTATATGGTGGCGGAGCCTGAATTTTAGAATTGGGATTACTTCTTGATAGTTAAAAAATTACGAGTATTCGAGCTCCCTTCTCCCCGCCTCCATTGCTGATAGTTAAAAAAAGTCATGAGGTGTGAAAACAATATTGTTTGAATTCGATACAAACGGTATAACTATTAAGATTTGAGATCTTTTTTTGAAGATTGTCATATGATGGCTTGTTTATAGTTAATTTTTTTGTAGTAAACTACTAATAAAAAATATATATATATATAACAAAGTTTTGTCACTTATACAGTACTTAATGTCAGTAAACAACTTGTAGTGACAGCTCTAAAGCAGCTGCAAAATAAAGGCCCTTTTTCAACCCAAGCTTACCGAGGCTTTTGCTGAAATAATATTTAAATCAAAATAGTTTAATAAAATAATATTTATTCTAAAAGTTTTAATATTTTGCTAGTAATCGCTGAACAGTCTAGCGATTATAGGAAAAAATTTATTTTTTATTTTAAAGTCTTTTTACTAATTGTAAAAGTGACCCCAAAGTTTCCTTATTTATTTTGAAAAGTATATGAGTTAAAATTTTCTTTTATAGAGGCCCAAATATTTTTAATCAGATCCATTAATTTCTCTTTCTTGTATCTCTTTCACAAATTTATTGTTTATATAATTTATTATTTTTCCTTGTTCCTTTATACCTTGTATAATTGTATCTTTATTTAATACCTCTTTATTTATAATTCGTTCATAATTTTTCTTGTATATTTTTTCTTTTTGTAAAGATGTTTCTAAATTTATTCCAATTTGTTTAGTATTTTTAGTATTCATAGTTGTCTTTATCTGTGGTTTTCCTTTTGTTATACTATCAATTGATATTCTTTCTGAGTCTTTTTCCATAATGCTTTAATAACAGAAGTACTCTAAAATTCATCCTATAATTCATAAAACACACAAATAATTTGTAAAAATTTTATTACCTCTCTTTATCTCCTTCCTCTTCTACAACTCTGATTTATTGATCCTCCAAGGCTCGTCTTCGTTTCTCCTCGGTTAGCCCTTCTTGTTCCAAAAGTCCTCACAGCTCCATGCTTTCACGGACATCTTACTGGAAACAGACTTCAACCTCCAACGGAAAACCTCACTACGGCTTATGAGTTTCAACAAATGATTTGCAGGAATAGACTGGAGTAAAAAGATTTAATAAAGCTCTTAACAAAGTATTTATCTCGTGTATATGAAAAGGAGAATTTTATTTCCTTCAAAAGAGGTTTATACAGACATGATATATTCTGAAAAGAAGGTTTATCTGGAAATACAACACTCAAACACTCAAAGACTCGAAAATACTCAAACAATCTTACATATGATTTTCTGAATTCAAGAAGAGGTATCTCTCACTCTACAAGAGCACTTTATTTATAGGCTATATTCTTGCTACTGTTTGGACTTGAAAATTTTATTTGGAATCCGCTGCTTTATCCTTCAACGATCCAGATTTTGCCGACACTTTTCTATGGTTGAGATTCTGCCGACACTTTTATCTGCCACTTGATAATTGGAGTATGACGTCATGGCATTCGTCATTCCCTTGCTGGTGTATGCGCTTACATCACTGATGGTTACAACCCATCATCTTGCAAGCTTCTTGTCTAGTTTCTGCAGTGCAGAAAAATTCATGTTTTTCAAATTTATTTATGAATTCCATTAAAAGAGGAGAGCATATTTTTCCTCCTTTGGTGAGTAGAATCCAATTTCCTTTACTCATCAGCGTTTCGAACTTATATTTGTACAGATTTTCTGCAACGCTGTGAATAGCCTTTATTCCCAATGCACGTCTTTGGACAATCCATTCTTTAGTAACTTGGATCTTCCTTAACGGTTTATTTCCTTGCTCAAGCTTTATGGTGTCAGAAAGGTGGTCTGCAGTGATCATGAAGAAAGCTTCATGCCATATATGCTTCTCTGGTTCTGGAGATATAGTGTATAACTTGAGAACCACCTGCCTTCCTCTAGCAAATTTACTGATTTGAGATTTTAGGGTATCATCAAATCTGGATATTTCCCTGAGATCTTTACTTGGGTAGATTATATCAAGGAATCCAAAACAAGCATATCTATAAACTGCTTCTGGACATGCTCCCATTATGCAAGTCAATCTTGGATATATATTTTTACCTTTGGAGAAAAATATAGTATCTTTATTTTCCATACTATAAACTTCATCCACTGTATGAACATACATATGTTCCCATTCAGTGTTAGGAACATATTTTTCTATTTCAATTTTTATTTCCTTTGAAGAAGGCTCTTTTTCCAATTTTATTTCAATAACTGAGGGAACCTTATTTTTGACTTCTTCTTTATTTTTCTCGCCAGATGACTCAGCCTCTTCTATTTTTATTGACTCAAAATTTTCAATATATTTTTCTAACCTTTGAGTTACTTTATTTACCTTTTCAAGGTTTTCTATTACCAGATCTATCAATGGAGGGAGATTTTTATATAGATATTGTTCAAGAACCACAGTTCCTTCATAGAGATCTTCAGCCATGCTGTTGATATATGAGATCTCTGCTTTTATTTCTAAAATGTCAATTTTATCATTTTATTTAGATTAGTTAAAAAAAATATTTTATAAGTGATTTTTGGGAAATCACCACCCATCAACGGATTTGACTTTGTTTTTACCATCTACCGTTTGAGATGGACTAGATATATGCATACCCATATGTTGGTCTTCTAAATCTATATAAATGATTTTTGGGAAATCATCACCCATTAACGGATTTGATTTTGTCTTTACCATCTACCGTTTGAGATGGACTAGATATATGTATACCCATATATTGGCCTTCATTTTGAATCAAAGTCTATATTTCTAGATAAAAAATCTGCTAAAAAATTATCAGTTCCTTTTATGGGGATAATTTTGAAATTGTATAGGGACAAGAAAACCTGTCATCTATGTAACCTTCTATAATTTGGTTCACTGGGTAATTTATTGTTCGCAAGACTTGGAACTTGAGTATTATCAACATGAACAATGAAAGATTTTTGGAGTAGGAAAAGTGAAAACTTTTTGATCCCATTTATTACTCCTAATAATTCCTTTTCATGCGTAGTATAATTTATTTCTGCTGATTTAAAAGTACCACTAGTATATCTACAGATCTCATTAAGATCTGTCTTCAAGATTGCAGCCCAATATAAATCAGACGCATCAGTTTGAAGGATTAAATTATCATTTTTATCAGGAAGCCTTAATTCTGGAAGAGATTTACATTCTTCCTTTAACTTTATGACAATTTCTGTATGTTTTGGCGTCCAACCTTTAGTATTATTTTTTCTCAATAATTTTTGTATTTCATGTCTTTTCTTAGCTAATTCAGGTATGAAACCCTCAGCAAAATTAAGACATCCTAAAAACTTTTCTATTTGTTTTCTATTTTCTAATTTATCAGGAAACTCACTAATTTTCCTAGATATATGAGGTTGCAATTTTATACCTGCAGCACTTAGTTTTAATCCTAAGAACTCAATTTCTTTAGTTTCTATAACTGTTTTTCTTTCAGATAAGGCTATACCATTTTCTTTACATAATTTAGCAAAGAGTAGAAGGTGTTTTCTATGTTCTTCTATGGTATTTGAACAAATAAGAATATCATCTATATAAACAACCATGAATTCTCTATATTTGCTAAATATATCGTCCATCTTTCTTTGATATATTGATGGAGCATTTTTTAATCCAAATGGCATTACTAACCATTCATAATGTCCTTGAGGGGCACTAAAAGCAGTATATTGGATACTATCTTCTTCCATTTTTACTTGCCAAAATCCAGATGTACAATCGAATTTTGAATAATATGATTTATTCTTTACTAAGTCTATTAATACTTCCTTATTGGGTAATTGGTAACTATCACCCTTAGTGAAGTGGTTTAATCTTTTATAATTTATTACCATTCTTGCTTTATTTCTTTTCCTTTCAGCTTCTTTCTTTTTTTCTTTTCCTTACTTGCTTTATTTCTTTTCCTTTCAGCTTCTTTCATTACCATGAATGCTGGGCTAGAAAAGGGGCTAAAACTTTTCCTAATTAATCTTTTATCTAAAAGTTCTTTAATTTGTTTTTTAAATTCATCTTCTTCACTTAAGGTATATCTCATAGGTCTTTCTTTAATTATTATATTATCTGTTAATTCTATTCTAGCTTTTGGGTAATCCTTTTTCCAAAAAGCCAATGGATGGTCACTATAATTTTCTTTTATCTTGCTAGTAACCGTTTCTAAGTTTATTCTTTTTATAACTATTTTATTTATTGGAATTTGTATTTTTTCATATATAGAGTGTCCACCACGCTTAGCTGGCTGAACTCTGAAAGGATGGTTTAGTCGTGGTAGTTTTAACAAATGACCACACTTTGTTTTAAGTACAATAGAATATGCATTTTGCATATAATATTGAAATTGTTGTAGGAAATCATTTCCTAATAATATATCAACTTCTAGTTCATTATATTCATATATCCTAGGAACCATTATTATTTTACTTCCTAGGACAATATCAACATCTATTGCAGATCTATTTATATCTTGTGATTTTTCAGTCACACCTTTTATTCTGATTTTTCCATCTTCCTTCCATTTATTAATCAAAAAGGTTTTGAAAATAGTTATTTCGGATCCAGTATCTATTAAAGCACAAGTTATTATTTCGTTTTCAGGGGTTTCTCTTATTCCTATCTGAATGAAAACACTGATTGTAAAGTTATATCCTTTCATTTTATTCTTGGACAATATATGACTTTGTCTTCTATGCAGAGTGTTACTCCATCCTTTTCTATTTTATAGTAACTACAACTATCAAGGAAAGCATTTCCTAATATTATGTCATAGGAACTTCCCGTCATATGTTCATTTAGATAACATTTAACAATTATTCTAGATTTATCAATATTTATTGGAATAGATATTTGTTGGTTACATGCAACTATCTTTCCTTCAAAGTTTTCATAATAGAAATTCTCATTTAAGGTTTCTATCATTAACCCTTTATTTTTTATTTTAGCAAAGTGATTTGCACTTGTTCCTGTATCTATCAAAATCTTTGGTTCTTTAATATATTCTTGACCATTAAAATATTCTCCTAAAATGATCATTGATTTATTAGCTAAATTTTTATTTATACTCAAAGTTCGAGTTATATTCGTTTTTTGACTTCTTCTAGCTATACTATTTTTTCCGAATTCTATTTGAGGAGTTTTACTGGAAGATCCTTCTTCTATCAAAGGTTTATTTATGATTTCTAATTCATAATTGGTTATTTCTTTTGGGTCTTCAGGTAGAGGTAATTTAGCTGAAGCTATT
Source organism: Lantana camara (assembly GCA_037501455.1). Classification (NCBI taxonomy): domain Eukaryota; kingdom Viridiplantae; phylum Streptophyta; class Magnoliopsida; order Lamiales; family Verbenaceae; genus Lantana; species Lantana camara. Next base: position 17,593 of record JAZIFV010000310.1, read on the forward strand.
TCTCTACATTCTTCATCTATTTCTAAATGTGGTTTATCTTGATAAATTTTTCCATAATTAATATTACTTAGGACATATAATGCTCTATAGTAAATTGAGAAAGCTTTACTTTTATCTTTCAATCCTATATCTTTTATGAATTTGTAATGTAAACTTAAAGTTTCATCTATATTATGATCATTTATATTCACACCATATTTAGGATATAAATCAAATAATATTTGTTTATAACACAAATTTCCTTCTATAGTTCCTAGATGACTTCTCTTCGCATCTGTAAATCTCTGATCATGAAGAGAAAGTACTATAGGACTATCTATTCCTTCTCTAAACAATGATTTTACCGGAATTGAACTCTTCCTAAATATATATATTGTATTTTACTTTTTTCTCTTTTATCTTTTATTTTGTTCAAAGCTTGATTTATAGTATTTCTTGTTAACAAGTTAATCTTAACTTGCCCTGAAGTATGTTCAACATTTATGGATTTTTCTACTTCATGGTAGTCTTTTTATAAGACTTGATAACCCCTTAAATATAGTCATATATATTTATTTTCTTTCTTTTTATAAGACTTGATAACCCCTTAAATATAGTCATATATATTTATTTTCTTTCTTTTTATAAGACTTGATAACCCCTTAAATATACTTTGCCTAGGATTCATAGCATTTAATTTTAATTTCTTTATCTTATCTAGGGTTTCTTTATTGAAGGTAATGCGTTCTGCATATCCTTCTGGTCCTTCATAAATATCTATTTCTTCATCAGATAATTCTGTTATTTCTGAACTCATTCTGATTCAGTATCTGATTCTAAAGTTATTTCATTTTCTGATCTATCGGATTCTTCCATATATATTTCTTTTCCAAAATATTTTTCTATATCAGAAACTTCTTCAAGTTCATCTCTTATTTCTAAAAATTCAATTTCTATATTTTTAATATGTTTAGCTTTAGGTTTTGGACATTCAGGTGATTTATGACCTTCTTCTTCACAATTCCAACATTGACATTTAGTTAATTTTTTATTTCTTTCCTTATTAGAATTTTCTTCTAGGTTTTATATTTTTTCTTTGAAAATTTTTATATTTTTTATATTTTTTCTTATAAAATTTTCTTTTATTCTTTTTAGGGTATGTTTTTCTATTACTTCCCCATTGTGTAGGTAATTCTATTGTATCACAACAGAGTTTAGTTATTCTTTTAGATTTTTTATACAATTGTTGTTCACTACATATTCTTTTAAGTTCTGATGTTAATACTTTTATTCTTCCTCCTAGATTTTGAGGATATATATCTTTCTTTTCTCTCCATACTTTATTCATGTGATTATTCCATGGATATGGAAGTTTAGTATAAAACATATTTAGCATTATTTCTTGAGATTCTGTACTATAATATTGGGTATAATAATAATCTCTAAATTCACATACATAATTCTTTATATTGCACATTGAGAATATACTTAGGTTTATTAGATTACTTCTTGCTTCATCTTTTTCTCTTTCTCTTTCTAATTCTTTATTAGCTATCCATGATTCCCCTAAAAATTCATCAGATATATTTGCAACTATACTTTGTACTCCTGTTCTTACATCTATATCAAATCCAGTTTCCATTCCCACTTTCATTATTCCTTGTATATCGGGAGATACTCCTTCCCACCATTTAAGAACTATTCCATCAAACGTAGTTATAATATATTCACTCTTCTTACTGACTCCCCAATATATATCATCTTGGGTTAATAAGAAGACTATCATATCGTTTTGCCACTTTACTATAGTTTTTCTATTATCCACTTGGCAATCTAGATTTAATTTACTTCCTTGAAGATTTATAGGTTCACTGTATTGTTCTGTGGGTTGATATTTGGGATTATAAGATATATTCTTCTTACTTTGTTCTTTATTTCTCTTAGGTCTATAATATGTTTTAGGGTAATTATCGTTAGAACCCATAGAGGATTCTGGAGTTTCATTAGTTACTCCTGAAGGTCCTCCCGTGGTATTCATTCTAACTTCATATTCTACTATATCATCTAGATTTATTTTTTCAAACTCTTCTATTAATTCATTTACTTCATTCATTGTTTTCAGTATTTTCTTCTAATTTAGCTTCTTCTATAATTTCCTTTAATTTTGATTCTTCCTTAATTTTATTTTCTCTATCATCTTGTTCCTTTAATAATTTAGGAAGGTATATATTATACATATATTCATCAAATGATCCAGGTTCATATTTTCTTTCAGTTGGTATAGTAATAATCTTTGTAGGTGTTTTTATTGTTCTTTCTATTTCCTTTTTCTTATCTAATTTAGTCTTTTTAATATTATTTTGAATAAGATTATTTATTTGTTTTATTTCAATTCTAATAACTTGGAATTCTGTAGATATATTTTTAATTTCAGACTTTATTTTTGCTATTTCTTCTAATAATGTATTTATAGCATTTGCTACTGATTCAATATGATTCATTTATGGCGAAGGGAGTTGCCAATCTGTATCATCATAGGATTCATATCCTCCTTCTGTATATGTTTCATTTAAATTCCATTTATCAGAACAGAAATTTAGATATATCAAAGCTGTATGCAATAATATTCCTATTATATAACTTTCTATTATTGTATTTATAATTTTTTCCATTTTTGCCAATTATTCGTGGCTTCTTCCTTTTGTTTTCTTATTTTTTGTTTACATAATTTTATTTTATTTTTTATCTCTTTATTTCCTTTATTATTTCTATTTTCTCTTTTGTATTCTTCAAGTATTGTTTTAATCTTAATATATTGTTTATATTATTAATCCATTTGTTTAAATGGAATACTTGGTTTTTCATTTATATAGCCAAAAGATTTATATAGTGATCTCTATCCCATAGGCCCGTAGTCTACTTTATTGTAACATTGACAGAACCAAGAACTTAGTTTCCGGCTTTCGGCCCAAATATAATAAGAAAGAATGTTGAGGCCCTGATTGTCTTCCCAAAGGCCCGTAGTCTAGCTTCTTTCTTCTTTCATCTTTGTAACTTTAAACAATGAAACAACTTGATTTAGGCCCAAATATAATTAAGAAAGATGTTGAGGGCTTAAGGGCCTTGTATTCCCAAAGTCTGTAACTTGAAAGAAATATAAACTTAGTTATGGCCCAAAAATAATTAAGTGAAAATGATGAGGACCCTATCGTATAAATAGACCCATGTGTAATATATTAAAAGATGATATTTTCAATTTACGTTAATATATAATACAATAACAAAAGGAATCACATACTATCATATAAAAAACCCCAGGGATATTCCGGTATTGTAAACTTTTGCCAGTTAGCTTAGATGCAATAATGGCCTTCCTTGAGAAAGTAAATAGTCATTCAATTCTTCAATCAGCATTGATGGGCCGTTTTTCTGAAGGTACCTGAAGCTGTCCAATTCCACAAGTGCTGCAGAAAAATTGTAAAAACTTATATTTCAATCCAAACAAACATAAGAAAACCAAGAATAGGAAGAAAGAAAGGAAGTGATGCATGCATACCTGCATAGAAATTAGCATTAGCAGCATACTCAAAGCACAGACGTTTCAGTGATGACGCATTGTATCTGTCAGCTAACAATATAATTTCTGCAAAGCAATTAAGGGATATGCTTGTCCACAGATGAGATTCACAAATGCTTTTAAGACGAATGACGTTATATGCATCCGCTGCTGCAAGCAATTTGGCTGCAAATGTGGACGATACTGACGCCCCAAAAGCGTATCCGTCAGTCAAAGACTTCTCATCGTCAGGGAGATTATCGCTGTATATGAAGTGTAATAAAACCTGTTGAAAAGAGACAATACAAAGGTGTTAAAACTATAATCATCAAATGTACCGCCAATACACATTACAAATGTAATACATGAAATACACACACCTTGAACACATGAGGCTCGATGCCTGTGATGATGATTTCTTCCGGCTGATCGATATCAATCATAAGCTCAAAGACTGAGGACCGTGCTGATAATATCACCTTATGAGCATAAAACTTTTCACCCTTCACATCAAAAACAACATCACAACCTTCACCAGTCTCCAACAAGTTAAGAAAATCAAGCCCAGGATTATCATACAAGTGAGCTGTCTCTGTCTCTGTCTCTGTCTCTGTCTCAATTTCAGAAGGCAATACAAGGCCAAGTGTGAATTCCATTTTTAAGCAATCATCCTTGATAAAGGACTCAAGAAGGAGATGTTTTCTGATGAAGTTAGGAAAGCCGATATCCTCATTGGTCTTCACCGGAAGAGGGCCTTTACCATTATCAAAAGTGGATGCAGTTTTATGCTTGCCTTGACCGCTCTGGTCAACTAATGTGATCTTGATAAAGCAATGAACTGTGTCAGCAACTACACTTTTAAGACGGACGAAAAAACCAACATATTCGGATTTTCCTTTATCAGTCTTCTTGGAGGGGAAGACAGTGACACCCCATTCATAACCTCCCACCATAAAAGAATCGCTACAGATCTGATGTTCACAGAAGGCCCACATGCGGAAAAATAAGTAATTCTCCAATGTAAATTGGTGGTATCCTTTTACAATATGTGATTTGAGGTCTTCCTTCGCCATTGAGATTGTCAAATACTTCCAGCTTTTATTGATTGCGGAACAAATGAAGATTTTCCAAGAAATTCAACGAAACCAATACCTGTTATATAACAAAATTGCATAATTTATGATCAACATCTGCTCTCAAAACAAGAAATTGATTTTCGATACATCGTCAACAAGAAAAAAAAAAGAATCTTAAATTTTTAAATCGCAGCGCAAGCACATTCAAGATTGCATCAATTAATCCATTCAAGATTGGATAGCAACGGAAAGAAGTATTGAAAAGAATAAAATCATTACCTATGAGACGAAACCACAACAAATTCCTCAGGTATGTGAACAGTACGAGTCAATTAGGGATTTACTTCTTTTCGTTAATCTTGTTTGCGGCCAATAATTCCGACCCGATTATACAATTCGAAACCGAATCCGAGTCCTCCCAAGGCAGGGGTGTTCAATCGGTAATACCGTACCAAACTGGTACAAAAAATTTTACTACCGATTACCGAACGAACATCACAGTTCGGTTCGGTAAAAACCGAAATTATTTCGGTAAAATTCGGTGAAAAACCGAATTGCCAAAATCTCCTTAATATTAAAATATATATATATATATCTGCAGCATATTTCATCATAAACAATCAACATTGGGCAAAATCCATTGCAAACATTCAACAATCCACAAACGGACGGGCTACAACAAGGCAACAATAGACCAAATTCCATCACAAACATAACTGCATCAGAAAACTGAAAATACAACAGAATTCATCCAGAGGGCTTTCTTGAGAGTTGACAGACGAGAGCGAACCAGGGGGACTGACGATTGGTGAAGACGATGGCGCGGGCAGCGACAGCTATGGCGAGATGCAACAGCGGCGGCGTGGGGATGGCAGTTGGGATGGCGCAACTCAGGGCTTGGGGCTAGGGTTTCTATTCGGTTCGTGTTGGATCTGTTCTGTTTACATTTAGAAATTGGAATACAGAGTGTTGTTAAAGGTTAAAATCTTTAAGTCATTAAACGTTTTTAAAAAACGTTTTTGTAAGAGAAAAAAAATAGATTTAACATAAGTATTATATTAATATATATAATGTTATATTTATATATATATAATTTCGGTATTCGGTATGGTACGGTATACCGTATCAAAAAACCGATACCGTACCGAATACCAAAATCTCAAAAAACAAATTACCGAATACCGAACTTCGGTTCAATAAACAGTATGTACCGAACTTTCGGGTTCGGCCGGTTCGGTCGGTTTTACCGTAATGTGAACCCCCTACTCCCAACCAAATTCGAATATAATTCTTCGACCTGACAAGAAAAAAATAATAATCCTCTTTTCTTTCCTTCCTAAGTTTTCATTTTTTGCTTTCCTATTTTATCTATACTATTATATTAAGTCAGAGAGAAATAACGGTTTAATCTCTTTTATTTATTATTATATATTTATTTTTTTACCACTCCAATATTTTCATAACTTCATTTTGTCTCACCTCACTTTAATTCTTTTTCTTTACTTTTATGTGTAATTTTTATCTTTTTTTCTCATATATATTTTATGTTTTTTTATTTACTATAATTTAATAATTATATTTAAATAAAATGCCATTTAATCATGGAATTAGATTTTGATAATAGATTTTATTTTGTCGTCAGTTATTATCATTGACGTTTAACTGACACATTTATAGTGACAACATATTGCAATTATGCACGTTGGGTAGCAAAACATATGAATAATTTTCTTCTTTGCACAATTAATTATGATGACAAAAAGTGTCACTGATTGTAAACAGTTCCGATTAAAAACCATTAAAAGTAACGAAACAAAGACTATTGTCGTTAAATAGATATAACCCGTGACGTTATAAAATACGGTGCCCCTCGATACATATAAATGGTGACGATGTTCATAATATCGAACATTTTAATTATTTTTATTTCACCAAATAATGATTTTTCCAGTTGTGAAACTACGTTAAATTAACATAAAATAAACCCCATATCATATTGCCATCATGGAAGATAAGTATAACGGCCAGAGATATAGAATATTAGTGAGCAGCTAAATTAATTAATTAATTAATGGGTTGCACCAAACTTAAAGCAAGACTTAATTTGTTTTTGAATGTTTGTTGAAAGATAAATCCTCAAATTCTTGAATAGTAGCTGGAAAATGTGGACTTAATTATGTCTGCTTCAACCTCAATGTCCGACAGAGATGATCAGATGGTTTGTTGGTAAATGGTAAGACACGTGGCCTCATTAGTTTTAGATCATACCCATTTTTCTTTGACAGACATTCAGGACTGTGAAAAGCCATCCCAATGGTGTTTCCTGGTAGCAATCACGCGTATTGTTTGAGACATTTGGTTGACAATTTCAGAACACAGGTATAATGTCTTTTTTATGTCTAAAGTATTTAAGCAATCTTATGGCGTACTAATTTTGACTGATGAGGTATTATTTGAAGTGTATGAGGTATAATGTCTTTTTTTATATCTAAAGTATTTAAACAATCTTTTGAGGTACTAATTTTGATTGTCCCACCAAAAAAAAAACTAATTTTGATTGATGGGGTATTATTTGAACTATATGAAGTATTGCTATTGTCTAATGATTTTTGTTGCATCTACAGATACTCAGATTTTATCCTTACCTTAATAAAAAATATTAGGTATCGATATTCTAAAAGGCTGCATATACGACTTCAACAAATGAGTTTCAGAATTATAGAGAACATATTGAGAACGCTATGCCTCGGGCCAAAGATTTTATTTTACAGTCTGAGCCACAAAACTGGGCAAACTCTCTCTCTTGAGTGAAAGTTTTGGTGTTGTAAATAACAATATTGTCGAGTCTTGGAACAGTTGGGTTGATAACGCAAGATCATTGCCAATGTTAGCTATGGTTGATCTTATCCACGAACAAATAATGACCATGATGAAGGAAAGACGCGATGTTGGAGAACGCTACAACCCCGAATTTTTACATCCTAAACCGGAGGCGAAGTTAAAGCAGAACTATGTTGAGAGTCGAAAAATGGCCCTAAAAAGAGTAAGTGTGGTTTTTTACGAGGTAAATCGAGATATGCAATTGATCTGGAAATACAAAGTTGCACACGTAAACAGTGGCAGGTCTTTAGAATTCCATGCAAGCATGTTGTGCGTGTATCGAGGACAAAGGAATGTCTTTGTTTGATTTCTGTCACCAAGCTTATACCGTTGGGATGTTTAGAGAAGAGTATAAGTTGACGATCAATCCTATACCAATATGTGATGAGATGGTTGTGGAAGAAAACGAACAAGATCAATTTGTTTTTCCACTCGATGTGAGAGTTTAGCCTGGATGGAGAAAAAGAAATAGAATACCTTCCCAAGTTGTAAACCGGGATTTAATTTGTTCACGTTACAAACATAAGGGTCATAATCGTCGTGGTTGCAAAACACCTCTTGAATCCTAGATTGAAAATGTCACAATTAATTTGATGAAATTTATTTCGATGTTATTTGTATTGTTATGTTACTGAACGTGATTTGATGTTATTTGTTGGGACTTACTACAGAATAAATTCGTATGTTAAATTTAAAATTTTGTCATCTACTTTATAATACGGACGTTTTCATTTTCCGTTCTTCAATAATTGAATTGCGCATGAAGACCTTATTTTCGAATATTCATACACTATATTACATGCAACAATAATTCAATTTCTGTTTTCAGTACTTCAATTTTATGAACTAATACTTTAAAAACAATGACGCTCTCGTTCTCCGTTATTTGATTTGTGATTTAGTACATTGTATATTATGTTGGAACCAAATTTGAACTTATGGTTTCCCTAAATATTTAATTACTTTCTCGTGATTACAAGTGTTGCTATCAATATATGTAGAGATTTCATCTTTATGAAATGTTTTAAGTTATTTCAGTACTATGCATATACATATCCAAATTTTACGAATTAATACTTTTGATACAATGACACTCATTGTTCCGAATATCCGATTAATACCTTATTATCGGATAATCATAATTTGCCCTTTACGAATAGACACCTCGGTTTCACTAAATCGCAATTAAATGCTCCAATCAAAGTATTTTGTTGGAACACCTTATTTTCGAATATTCATACTCTATATTACATGCAACAATACTTCAATTTCCATTTCCAGTACTTCAATTTTACGAACTAATACTTCAAAAACAATGACGCTCTCGTTCTCCTTTATTTGATTTGTGATTTAGTATATCGTAATATCATGTTGGGACCAAATTTGGACTTGTGTTTTCCCTAAATATTTAATCACTTTTTCGTAATTACAAGTGTTGCTAACAATATATGTAGAGATTTCATCTTTATGAAATGTTTTAAGTTATTTCTCCTTACTATGTATATACATATCCCAATTTTACGAATTAATACTTTCGATACAGTGACACTCGTTGTTCCGAATATCCGATTAATACCTTGCTATTGGATAATCATACTTCGCCCTTTACGAATAGACACCTCGGTTTCACTAAATCACAATTAAATGCTCCAATAATCATATTGTGTTGGAACACCTTATTTTCGAATATTCATACTCTATGTTACATGCAACAATACTTCAGTTTCTGTTTCCAGTACTTGAATTTTACAACTAATACTTCAAAAACAATGACGCTCTCATTCTCCGTTATTCGATTTGTGATTTAGTACATTGTAATATTATGTTGGAACCAAATTTGTCTTGTGTTTTCCCTAAATATTTAATCACTTTCTCGTAATTACAAATGTTGCTAACGTGCACCAAAAAAAAAACAAGTGTTGCTAACAATGTATGTAGAGATTTCATCTTTATGAAATGTTTTAAGTTATTTCTCCTTACTATGCATATACATATACCAATTTTACGAATTAATACTCTTGAAACAATGACACTTGTTGTTCCGAATATCCAATTAATACTTTGTTATCGGATAATCATACTTCGCCCTTTAATTTACGAATAGACACCTCGGTTTCACAAAATCACAATTAAATGCTCCTATAATCATATTGTGTTGGAACACCTTATTTTCGAATATTCATACACTATGATAAATGCAACAATACTTCATTTCTGTTTCCAGTAATTCAATTTTACCTTGTTATCGGACAGCAATACTTTAATTTGAGTTTCGAGTACTCTGGGTTTCCAGTACTTCAATGTAATGAGGAACTTCCTCAGATTATAATGCGTTTAACAATAAATTGATAATTTATAATGCATAATCAAAATGTAATTATTACTAATATTATAATATTTACTTAAATTAGTATACATAAAAAGGACTAACCTGAGTCCGAGTGATCGCCTTCAATTTCTCATTGGCTTTTTGTTCATCTTTGGGGATAACGTGCCCCTCTGCTTGCCATCTAAAAAATCTAGGATATGAACGCAGAGAACGAGGAGCCATAAGCAGGAAAGTGCTCGTAAAACCAGGCCTGTTACATTATCAACAAAAAATATTTATCTATAGATAAACAAATATGATAACCAAGAGCAATAAAAACACAAATTGTAAATATTCATACCATTAACCCTGAATATCCTGATCTAGACAAAAAAAAAAAAAAAATCATTGAATTGATGGTGAATGTCCTGGTCTAGTTATTTAAGAGAATATATAAGTAATTTTATATATATATATATATATATATATATATATATATATATATTATATCTTAATAAATAACAAAATAACATGAATCTTGCTTTAAAAAAAAAAAAAAAAAAAAAAAAAAAAAAAAAATCTTAATAAACAATATTAATAATGATGATTATTATTATTTTGGCTAAGTTGGTTGCTTTCACATGCATGCATGATGCAATTAATTAAGTTTATATCCCCAGCTAGTGTCACGTAGAAATGGTGCGTCTGTTTTCCTCTCAATTAAGCATTGCCCAACTAATCGCTACACACACAAGAAGCATTGCCCAACTAGTCGCTCCAAATATAACTATAGTCTATATAATATAATATTATTGCAGCAAACTACTACTCGCACCATCCAATTCCAACCAATCTGTTCAACAGTTTCCCGATGGAGAAAAAAGCCCACCCCGGCAGCGACAATCCACTGGAAAACCTCCAACGCCACACGAACTGGGACGGCGCTCCCATGGCCAAATACGGTGGCTTCTGGTTTCCTACCGACATTCTCCGGCCAATCGTGTCATGGCAAAAAAACTTCAAAGCAAGAAACACCGACATCATTCTAACCTCCATGCCTAAATCGGGAACCACCTGGTTGAAAGCCCTTGTCTTCACCCTCGTCAACCGGAAAAATTACCCGATTGATCGGAGCCCTCTGCTTACCTCCAACCCCCACACCCTCATCCCCAGCTTCCAGTTCGTCACCTACCGGAATGAGGAGAATCCTAACCTCGATCACATCGCCAGCCCTAGAATCTTCGCCACCCACGTGACGTTCTCGCTCCTCCCGGCCTCGATCCGCGAATCCGACTGCAAGATCATCTACATCTGCAGGAACCTCCTGGATCAGTTCGTCTCCTTACGCCATTTCTCCCTCAGCAACAGCTTCGTGCCCGACAGCGTCCCGCTTCCTCTGGAGGAGTCATTCGACCTCTATTTCTCTCAGGGAGTTCATCCTTTCGGGCCCCTGTGGGACCAGATGCTGGAGTACTGGAACGCGCATTTGGAGAATCCAAGGAAGGTGCTTTTCCTGAAGTACGAGGATCTGAAGAGGGATGCCCCGTTCTACGTGAGGGAGATTGCTGAGTTTATCGGGGTTCCCTTCTCGGCGGAGGAAGAGGGCCAGGGCTTGGTGGAGGACATATCGGGGCTCTGCAGCTTTGAGAATCTGAACAATTTGGAAGTGAACAAGAGTGGGAGTGCTCCTCATGTTCCGAAGTTCAGTTCGTTTTTCAGAAAGGGGGAAGTGGGAGATTGGAGGAACTATATCAGTCCCGAAATGGCGGAACGCGCGGAGAAGATGATAGAGAGCAAGCTGGAGGGATCTGGCTTGGATTTCAGCGCATCCGGGGAGATGAAGAAGAAGAAGAAGGAGGAGGATGTTGCTCTTGCTCTATCATAATGAAAATTTATTTTACTTTCCAAAATTGCTGTTTTCTGTTTTTTAAATATTATGTTTTAATAATAACTCCAGTAATAGCTCTTGCTCTTGCTCTATCAGTTATCACAATGAATTGGGGATTATTTACTGTAGCGTTATTTACTCTTATTGTATGACTAATATAAAATTTAGAGAGTATAAAATATTTATTATTATAATTGATTGAATTCGATCGATTTGGTCTGAACTTGAATTTTTTCCTCTTTGAATTTTGGATGTGCAATCAAATTTTTATTTCTTTTTTTTGTGCTTTAATCAAAGTCCGGGGTTTGTTTATTAAATAAGATTAATATACATAATTTGATGTATAAATATTTTTAAAAATATTATTTTATTGTATTAGATACTTATATTAGATAGTCTGGTGCATAAAAACCAAAACTTTATTTGATCATGAGGGCTAACAAGGCCCATATATATAAAGCTCTAGGTATATCTCAAATCATCACCCAAGCTAATTAGCTCAATTGAGTTGGCCCACAAAGAGATGAAGCACCCATGTGATATTATGATTGAGATTAACTAATTTCTTGTTAGTCCTTCGACTTGGGAGAAGCCCAAACGCGGGTGGTATAAATTGAATAGACATGATAGTGTGCACAAGCATCGTAAATCGGCATCCGAGAGGGGTTATTAGAGATGATAAGGGTAATTGGTAACTGGGTTTTGCAATAAAATTGGGACACGGAAATACTTATGGATGAACCGGTAGGTTTTCGAGAAGGGCTACATTTAGTTTGGGAACAACGATATCAAAAAATTGAGGGTGGATGTGACTCAAAAATTGTGGTTAATTTAGTGCAAAGTGTCGAGATTGATGAACACCCATTGGGTGGTATATTGTGTTGGACTGTCGAAAGCTAATAATGTTGTGTTTTTTCTAAAAACAATATAAATTTACATAGAAAATAAAGAATAATCTAGAATAATAGAGAATTAACTCTCATTCCTCAATGAATTACCAATGAGCTAATGAGAATTAACTCTCATTAAGAGTTTGGGAGAGGTTAATTGAGAGATCGGATCGTCATGTCTCAAATGAGAGATCCTCAAATGAGAATGAGCCATTAGGGTTTACTAGTTTGACTCAATATCGTAATTGATTAAATCTCTTCTTTCGTCTATATCTTAAACTCTTCCATCGTTATTCTAATACTATTCAGATAAGCATATACTTTATAACATATGGATAAAATTCCCAACTAATTAGGTCTCGATAAAATCTATAATTATATTCATAATTATATATAACTAGTATTGAACCTTTGCCAAGGCATGGGCCACCATTTTCTAAATATGATACTTTACGTAACTTAACCTTGGCAAATATTGTAACGCCCCAATTTTCAATTATGCAATATGTGAATTAATTTCCAAATATGACTTAATTGTTTAATTGCATAATTGTCCTTAAGTGGTCATTTTATTAATTTGAGGACCTAATTGCATGGAATAGTTATGGGCTTAATTGATCAATTTCCATGGGATTGAACTTGATTGCATGACTAATGTTTTGGGAGGATTAAATTGCAATTAGAGCTTAGTTATATAATATCTACCTTATATTATTTGATTGCATCCAAACATATACACACATGATCCCTCCCTTCTCTCCCTCATCTCGTTCCGAGCAAGAAGAAAGAAGAGGATTCATCATTTGAAGCTTGGATTCAAGGGATAATTGCATAAATTGAAGCATCATCATCATCACAACATCATCTCTTTTCCTTCTTTTTATTCATTCAAGGTATGAGCTTTAGTTGGGGAAATACATGAATATATATGAGAGCTAGGGTTGTGTGTTGAGCTTGGCAATTTATGTTTGAGTTGTGGAAAGCATGATTACATGGTTCTAGCTATGATTTGATGCATATATTGTGAAGGTTATAAGCTTGGAGCATGAATTCGTTGTGGGTTTGATCTTGATGATTCTTGATGATTAAGCATGGATTTAAGTGTTTAAATGAGTTATTATTGAACTATAAGTATGCAAGCATGTTTATTTCATGAATTATGTGCATTTGGAGTTTGGTATATGATCATTTGTGCATCTTTGGCTTTGGTTCGTTCTCCCCTGTAACTGCTCTGTTTCTGTAATGTCCAGAAACTGGGAACGGTCGTTCCCGCCTTAGTGCATTTTGGGAACGGGCGTTCCCAGGCTTCTGAGTGTGTTAGGCCAGCGAGACTGGGAACGGCCGTTCCCACTTTGGCCTATTTGCCGGAAGGGCCGTTCCCAGCCAAAGCGTGATTTAAATTTTATAAAACGTTGGCGCGTTTCTGAAGGGCCATGGGAACGGCCGTTCCCGCATGCCTGACAGAACAAAATATTCTGCATAAAATTGCATTTTCAGCACCTCGTTCCGGCAACTTCTTTGACCCCGATTTGATATTATATGATCTAAAATGAAGTGAAACAAGATGTTTTCATGTCACATTGCATTTTGCTCGTCGTCTCGTTGCATTTCGCCGTTCGTCATATTTGGTGCATTTTGAGTCGTGTCTTATGTACACTTGTCTTTGTTGCACAGACCGGCACGCCAGTGACGTGGAGTGGGCTTCTTAGGCCGTGCCTTTCTCTTTGTTTTGTCGGTACAGGTGAGGTTTAATTGCTAGATATCTAGAACCGTTACAACCCTATGTGATGTTTTAAGCCAAAAGGTATATATATCTATAGTTTTCCAAACTCTATTGAATTGCAACTGATTTACCGAATTGTATTGTATTGATTGACCGTGTTTTGGGCGAGTATATTGTACCGTGCACTGTGGGCCCGAGAGTGAGTGTTTGAGCCAACCGGGAAAGCATGGGCTGACGGGTAACTCTTACACTCCTCTCAACCGTGGGGATGAACCCTGAATCCACCAGGAGGTTTGGTGGAGGAAGGAGTCCCGTGCGTGGGAGTCATGTTCCCGACGTACACCGTGTTTACCGTGGATGGATCGGGCCTTGCAAACCCACCATCATTGGAGGAAGAAGGAGTTATTGAAACTGCTACGTGTGCACTGTAATTGATTGCGTGACCACTTAATTAATTAATGAAAAGTATCGTGATTGTACACTGTCGGAGTAAGGTTGGAGAATGCCCTCACTCGCCGGGCCACTGATTGATTGATTGATTGAAATGATTGATTGTTAAATCTGATAATCGTAATCTCGGGCGAGCTTTATGTTGTTATTGAACTTAGATTGTTTTCGTTTATAAAACCTTACCCGAGGTTATGATTTGCATGTTATCTGCGCTTATATCTATTATGCCCCTCGCTCAGTCTGTGGTAGACTGACACCTCACCTTTCAGTTTTGCAGGTTGTGTGCTAGGCGGGATTGGTGTCGAGTCCAGTCTTTCTTTTCGGGTCTAGCACGTGTCCATTCTACCTTATTGCATATGTATTGTTATCTTCGGTTGTATTTAATGTTATGTATGTGAGAGATGATAATGTATTGATAGGAGATTAGAAATGGTTTGCTTGTTAAAGACTTGTTATTAAAGCACTTCAGTTTATCTCCTGTTGTGATAATTGGTTTGGGGTTAGTCCCGCCTAGCTAGATAGCATTTATTTTCTTGTCACCCGTTCGCTATGGCTCAGTTCATGTATGGATTGATCGTTTCATATGTGGACTGAGCTATAGTGCGGGGGATGTGGCACCTTTGCGCTTCGGGTATTACATCTTAGGTGGTATCAGAGCCCGGTTGCAAAACCGGGTCTCTAGTGTCGTGTCGAGTCGAGTCTAGGTCGTGCGGCATAGGAATTAATTGTCAACTTGAGAGTCTTGCATCTTTAACTGAAATTATTTGAATTATTTGAAGTATTTGAATAACTTGAAGTCTTGGAATTATGTGAAATAATTGTGACTTGAGACTTAATTGCAACCATTAGCATCCACTAATTCAACATGCATCCTTAGTGTCTTGAATACAGGATGCACCGAGGTCGTCATCATTGTGATCGTTCTCCGGGACATCGACATCGTCGGCATCATCATCGAGAGAGATCACCACCCCCTCCAGCTCAACCACAGGACTTCATGAATGATGTGGTTGGCCTTATTGATCAGAGGATGAGAGAGCACATTCCTCCTGCACCGCCTGCTCCACCGGTTCAATTAGAAGCACCTATCTCAACTATACTTCGGGAATTTCAGAATCAACACCCTCCTAAATTCTTCCATGGCAATGATACCGAGGCGGAGATGTGGTTAAAGGAGGTAGAGAGAATTTGGGAGCTTATACCATGTGAGTCTCGAGAGAAAGCTCGTTGCACCCTTACGTTGATCCAAGGAGAGGCTTACTCTTGGTGGGAAAGTACTAAGATAGTGTTGGGGGCCACCGAGGAGGAGATTAATTGGGAGGTCTTTACTCGAGAGTTTAAGAATAAGTTCATTCCTCCCTCAGCGCGTACTAGGAGATTGAAGGAGTTTACCGAGTTAAGGCAAGGAAGGATGTCAGTTTCGGAGTATATATCCGAGTATGAGAGGCTGTCTCGCTATGCACCTAATATAGCGAGTGATGACTTTCATAAAGCAATGCAGTTTGTGCACGGACTTCGACCGGACATACAGGAGGCATTAGAAGCGGTCAATACAAGCACGTGGGCCAAAGCTACTAGCAAAGCTTTGAAAGTTGAGGATGCCGTCAATGCTAGGAGTTCTACCTCACGAGCGGGATCGATTCAGAAAACTCCACCTAAACCGGCTTTGCCACCATCTCCAGAAAAACCTCTCTGCACTTATTGCGGACGCGACACCCACACTTATGATGGTTGTAGGAAGCGGTTACGTCTATGTTTCCGTTGTGGGAGTGCTGAGCATCAGATAGATACATGTCCGGAGCGACAAGAACTATCCACCGGGGGTCAACGACCATTTAACAGGCAAGAACAATGGTGAACGGTACCTCTAAACATGCATATCACGGGCATCATACGCTTTCTTATTTTATATTTGTATTCCTTGTGTTTGCTATTTGCTCTTGTGTGAATAATTGAAGTGTTGTTCTTCCTACTTGCTTCACATGTGTTGGTGCATGTATGTGAGTATTTAAGTTTGTACGTGGTATGATCGTGTGAGAGACGGGGTGCTCTCTGCTTTGCTCGAGAGTCGGGGTGCTCTCTTGTGTGTGGAGAAACGGGGTTTTCTCATTAATTGTTTGGGGAGACGGGGTTCTCTCGTCACGTGTTTTAATTTTTAGTTCGAGCAGTGGACCTGGGGACCAGGTCCTTTTAAGGAGGGATGATTGTAACGCCCCAATTTTCAATTATGCAATATGTGAATTAATTTCCAAATATGACTTAATTGTTTAATTGCATAATTGTCCTTAAGTGGTCATTTTATTAATTTGAGGACCTAATTGCATGGAATAGTTATGGACTTAATTGATCAATTTCCATGGGATTGAACTTGATTGCATGACTAATGTTTTGGGAGGATTAAATTGCAATTAGAGCTTAGTTATATAATATCTACCTTATATTATTTGATTGCATCCAAACATATACACACATGATCCCTCCCTTCTCTCCCTCATCTCGTTCAAAACCGAGCAAGAAGAAAGAAGAGGATTCATCATTTGAAGCTTGGATTCAAGGGATAATTGCATAAATTGAAGCATCATCATCATCACAACATCATCTCTTTTCCTTCTTTTTATTCATTCAAGGTATGAGCTTTAGTTGGGGAAATACATGAATATATATGAGAGCTAGGGTTGTGTGTTGAGCTTGGCAATTTATGTTTGAGTTGTGGAAAGCATGATTACATGGTTCTAGCTATGATTTGATGCATATATTGTGAAGGTTATAAGCTTGGAGCATGAGTTCGTTGTGGGTTTGATCTTGATGATTCTTGATGATTAATCATGGATTTAAGTGTTTAAATGAGTTATTATTGAACTATAAGTATGCAAGCATGTTTATTTCATGAATTATGTGCATTTGGAGTTTGGTATATGATCATTTGTGCATCTTTGGCTTTGGTTCGTTCTCCCCTGTAACTGCTCTGTTTCTATAATGTCCAGAAACTGGGATCGGTCGTTCCCGCCTTAGTGCATTTTGGGAACGGGCGTTCCCAAGCTTCTGAGTGTGTTAGGCCAGCGAGACTGGGAACGACCGTTCCCACTTTGGCCTATTTGCCGGAAGGGCCGTTCCCAGCCAAAGCGTGATTTAAATTTTATAAAACGTTGGCGCGTTTCTGAAGGGCCATGGGAACGGCCCTTCCCATTTTCAAAGGGAAGCCGGAACGGCCGTTCCCGCATGCCTGACAGAACAAAATATTCTGCATAAAATTGCATTTTTAGCACCTCGTTCCGGTAACTTCTTTGACCCCAATTTGATATTATATGATCTAAAATGAAGTGAAACAAGATGTTTTCATGTCACATTGCATTTTGCTCGTCGTCTCGTTGCATTTCGCCGTTCGTCATATTTGGTGCATTTTGAGTCGTGTCTTATGTACACTTGTCTTTGTTGCACAGACCGGCACGCCAGTGACGTGGAGTGGGCTTCTTAGGCCGTGCCTTTCTCTTTGTTTTGTCAGTACAGGTGAGGTTTAATTGCTAGATATCTAGAACCGTTACAACCCTATGTGATGTTTTAAGCCAAAAGGTATATATATCTATAGTTTTCCAAACTCTATTGAATTGCAACTGATTTACCGAATTATATTGTATTGATTGACCGTGTTTTGGGCGAGTATATTGTACCGTGCACTGTGGGCCCGAGAGTGAGTGTTTGAGCCAACCGGGAAAGCATGGGCTGACGGGTAACTCTTACACTCCTCTCAACCGTGGGGATGAACCCTGAATCCACCAGGAGGTTTGGTGGAGGAAGGAGTCCCGTGCGTGGGAGTCATGTTCCCGACGTACACCATGTTTACCGTGGATGGATCGGGCCTTGCAAACCCACCATCATTGGAGGAAGAAGGAGTTATTGAAACTGCTACGTGTGCACTGTAATTGATTGCGTGACCACTTAATTAATTAATGAAAAGTATCGTGATTGTACACTGTCGGAGTAAGGTTGGAGAATGCCCTCACTCGCCGGGCCACTGATTGATTGATTGATTGAAATGATTGATTGTTAAATCTGATAATCGTAATCTCGGGCGAGCTTTATGTTGTTATTGAACTTAGATTGTTTTCGTTTATAAAACCTTACCCGAGGTTATGATTTGCATGTTATCTGCGCTTATATCTATTATGCCCCTCGCTCAGTCTGTGGTAGACTGACACCTCACCTTTCAGTTTTGCAGGTTGTGTGCTAGGCGGGATTGGTGTCGAGTCCAGTCTTTCTTTTCGGGTCTAGCACGTGTCCATTCTACCTTATTGCATATGTATTGTTATCTTCGGTTGTATTTAATGTTATGTATGTGAGAGATGATAATGTATTGATAGGAGATTAGAAATGGTTTGCTTGTTAAAGACTTGTTATTAACGCACTTCAGTTTATCTCCTGTTGTGATAATTGGTTTGGGGTTAGTCCCGCCTAGCTAGATAGCATTTATTTTCTTGTCACCCGTTCGCTATGGCTCAGTTCATGTATGAATTGACCGTTTCATATGTGGACTGAGCTATAGTGCGGGGGATGTGGCACCTTTGCGCTTCGGGTGTTACAAATATTATACGGATCACATCTATATAATAAAAATCAATTATAATATAATTAAAATAAAAAGAAGATAAAAGCAGAAGATATTATTATTATTATTATAGTCCTATGTATATGATCACATGATTATAAAATGGTTAAAATTATTTATTTCCAAGGTATTGGGCTAGAAAAAAAAGTTTATAAAATCAATAAGTTGTCTAATTATCATTGAAAAGAGTTATCACTCGCGAACAATAACAAATATGAGAATTGAATCATTCGGTGGTACCTCCAACAACAAATAAAATCAATCAAATATTCTAAATAATAATGATAACCAACATCATCATAAATATATGTCTGATTGAGAATAGTTTTATGATAAAACAAAAACAGGCATTGTTAAACATTAACTAAGAAACAAATGTTTTATCTAAAATCAGAGCTCAGCTCCTTCACGGAAGTTGTCGTAATGTTTTAATTTAAAACAAAAAAAAAAACTAATGTTTTGAATTTTTGGAATTAGATTAAAATCTCTTAACCTTCTACTTCTACCGGACCATGCAATTGTCTTAGACTTTATTTGGAGTGCCATCCGAGTCCGGAATCAAAATGTACATTCATGATTCATATTGTTTATTGGTAAATATAAGATAGTTTGCAACAATATTAAACTGAGCGTTGCTATCAAAAACATTTATTTATAACTAAGAAATATTTGTATTGATACTCAAATAAGAAATTATCTTACCCTATAACACAGTTTTTTAGCAGAAGTTTCTTCATTAAATAAGTCATTTCTAATCAATTCTCCCTTAGTTGAGCTTGAACCAATGTTTGTAGTAGCAAGCTGTTTGTTGATACCAACAGAAAGTGTGGTGTAGATGCACTTTGTAATCCATCTTAGTGAAAGTTTGTAATTCATTTTTGTAATTCTGTTTTCGTTTAATCCATCTTTGTAACTCTGTTCACTGTAAAATTGTTGTTCACTCCTTTAATATCTTTGTAACTCTGTTCACTGTAAACTTGTTGCTCCCTCGTTTAATATCTTTGTAACAGCTCCGACTATGTTCACTCGCTCGTTTAATTAATATCTTTGTTCACTCGCTCGTTTAATATCTTTGTAACTCTGTTCACTCGCTCGTTTAATTAATATCTTTGTTCACTCCCTCGTTTAATATCTTTGTAACTCTGTTCACTCGCTCGTTTAATTAATATCTTTGTTCACTCCCTCGTTTAACATCCTTGTAACTCTGTTCACGGTAAACTTGCTGCTCGCTCATTGAGTATTTGAAGATTTACAAATATGAGGGAGTGATTTTATAAACGTGAGAGATACATGATATAGGATTTCTCTACCCACTTATATATATATATATATATATATATATAGCATGCACCATATCTTATCCGATAGATATTTAATATTTTAGTAGATTGAATTAGATTTAATATTTATAATTTTATTTTAAATTCAAACCTTTCTTACTAACAGATTTTGATTATGATCTTATCTGATAGACATTTAATATTTTAGTAGATTGAATTAGATTTAATATTAATAATTTTATTTTAAATTCAAACCTTTCTTATTATCAGATTTTGATTTATGTGATAGAAGATTTTGAGATTTTTATAGTAATTTTAATTTAAAGTGTCTTAAAATTTTAGATAATCATTAAATATTTAAAAATATTATTTATTTGCATAATATATTAAAATTTTTGTCTACCTGCTTTGAGATTTATGTGATAACAAAATTTCAGATTTCGTTATATTTAAAATTCAAATTATTCTAACTATTAGAATTTGAGAAACAAACGTGGAGAGTTAATAACAATTAAAGAGTTATAAAATTTAATGAGATTTTTGTCTAACGAACGTGGATAGTCTCAAGGTTGTGAATTATATATTTATAGATTTGGGCCTAAATTCATGGACCCAACACTATCCCTCATTGGGTCTTCTTGATCTGTTTCACAAACAAAATTCCGAATGATCTTCAAAAAAATCCAAGAGGAACCTAACCGTATCATGAAGAGTTTCAATCTGACTTCGGCCGAAATGAAGCCGATTGGGGGCAGGATGCTGGATCTGTTCCAGGACATGCGAAAGAGAAGCTTGTTAGGAATTATGAACGCCATAGTATTGGGAAATATTTTCTTGTATTCAATTTCTGTGTATTTTACAATGTACAAGACCCCACATATATACAAGAGATTACCTAGTTTAATTAGGAAAAGTCAAGAGGCTTTTGCTGAAATAATATTTAAAGTCAACTTAGTTTAATAAAATAATATTAATTCTAAAAGTTTTAATATTTTGCTAGTAGTCGCGGTAGAGTCTAGTGATTATAGGAAAAAGTTTTATTTTTTATTTTTTATTTTAAAGTCTTTGTACTAATTATAAAAGTGACCCCAAAGTTTCTTTATTTATTTCGAAAGGTATATGAGTTAAATTTTATTTTTATAGAGACCCAAATGTTTTCAATTAGATCCATTAATTTCTCTTTCTTGTATTTTTCCTACAAATTTATTGTTTATATAATTTATTATTTTTCGTTGTTCCTTTATACCTTGTATAATTGTATCTTTATTTAATACATCTTTATTTATAGTTCGTTCATAATTTTTCTTGTATATTTTTTCTTTTTGTAAAGATGTTTCTAAATTTATTCCCATTTGTTTAATATTTTTAGTATGCATAATTGCCTTTACTTGTTGTTTTTCTTTTGTTATACTATCAATTGATATTCTTTCTTTATGAATCATAGTTCAAGCAGATGAAAGTATATAATTTTATTTTATTTTTATACCATTCTATTGTCTCATTATTTTCTTCTAATATTCGTTTATCCATTATGTTATGACGAGGTAAATTTTGCATTGACTATATTATTTCTTTATTTTGTCTTTTAATAAAATTAATACCATCTTCTAATCGTAGCAAAGTATTTTTAGAATTTATTATCTCTTTCATAAGATATTGTTCTTGTATTCTTAAATTTTCTAATATCCTTTTATGCATAATTTTTTGAAACGGGTTATCAAGATTCTTTAACTTTTCCTCGTTGTATTTTATCGTTTTTCTTGCCTTTATTCTTTGATGTCTATTCATTTGTTTTTCATATAGATCCATTTTTAACCATTTATTTCTCTTTGATGTATTTTTTCTACTAACTTTTTGTTTATTGTTTTAATTTGTTTATATTCTTCTTTTGCACGTTCTGATAATCTATTATCTTTGTCAAGCATCTTAAAAATGTTCATCATGATCCAAGAACTTGAAAATTTTGATATTATAGCTTTTAGTCTTAATCCTAACCTTTTTATATCTGCTTTTATTTCTCTGGAATTCATTTTATTTTAAGAATCTGAGGATTCTTCTTGTTCGTAGACTTGTTCTATAGCAAATATTACTTTGTTTATGAAATTTAATTTTTTATTAATCTTTTTGCAATCTTCATCACAATTTTCTTCTTTAGATTTATGTTTATTTGTATGCTCTTGTACTAATGATCTCATTTTAGAGTTCAAAAGTTGTTTTATCATTTGTCTAAAATGTTTATCAGATGTATCTTCATCAAAACATTTGCCAAATTTATAAGCAAGGTTTAATCCTTTTCTGAAATCTCCATCCGAAACATTATTCATTTTTGTATGAAATTTATGAATGCGAACCAACATTTATGTATGAAATAACCAATTTTAATAGCAAAATTCATCAAATATTTAACAAGAGTACTCTAAAATCCATTCTAAAATCATAATACACAAAATATTTTGAATAAAGTTTATTACCTATCTTTATCTCGTTCGTCTTCTATAAAGATCTATCGGATTCTTCTAAGACTCGTCTTCTCCTTCCTCGATCAGCTCAACATTCCAATAGTCCTGATGGCCTCCTGCCTATATGGACATCAACGGAAAACAAGCTTCGATCTCTAACGGAAAAATCACTACGGCTTATTGGAACAGATAATCACTCTTGAAAAGATGAAAGGAGTAAAGAGATGTAATAAGCTCAAAACAAAATAGAACGTGTGATTTATGGAAAAAATGATTTTATTTCCCCTTTTAGGGTTTATTTCTCCATTACAAAGAAAACGCTCAAATTACAATTCTGAAATATTTTCAGACACTCTTTCTCACTCTTGACTCTTGATTTTTTGATGATCTTCTATATCATAGACCACATGTATTTATACAATTCAAAACGCTTAGAGAGATAAGATTCCTTAAGATAAGGAAATCCTAAGTTTTATTGGTATCCCTCAGATTTATCTTTTTCTTCAACGGCTGAGATCCTGCCGACAGTTTTATAGTGGTTGCAGACGTCATTGCTTACGCCTCTCTATTGGACTTTTCTCTTTATGCTGTTACATTCTGATGTCTGTATGGCACCCAATCAATTTGCACGCCTCTTGTCTTGTAGCAGTGGAGGGATGTGGCATCCTCCGTTTGGGGTGTTACAATACAAGAATGTGGCGATGCCACGCGATGTCGACTCGTCTCATTCTCAATACCCGGGTAAAAGGTTCGGCTAGGAGTCCCGGGGGCTAATCCGAAATTTATCAGGTTCTTCTCGTGGGTCAACTTTTTACAGTCAAGCATCCCTATTATTTGCATGTCCCGAAAGAAAGTGCTCGACCATTTGGGCTCACCGGCCGGAAGTTTCCCGGAGGGTTTCCAGTTCCACAGTCGATTAGAGAGATTCGGCCAACCACTTGGACTTTTGACGAATACAAACTGTTCTTTCCACCCCTGCCCGTTGGAAGTGGTCGGAGATGTGAGGAGCTTGTGGTTCTGCTTGAAGGCCAGTTGCACAAACCCGGGGCCTGAGCTCGACTTGTCCGTCGACACGGAAGCTTTGAAAAACTCTTTGCAGACCCCCCACATGGGAATGCCCAAGTATCTCATCAGTATTCGGATCCCGTTGACCATAACATAGGCGTTGGGCATCAATTAGACTGGGCTGATGTTGAGCGAGTTCAGTAAGTCGGCAATGTCGTCCTCGATGGGGACCCTGAAACCCCCTTTCACCATCTTCCAAGTTACGGTTATGCAGTTGGCCGGGGGTTTAGTCATCGAGTCACCCAGCCTAGGTTGAATAATGTTATATCCATCATATTCGGGGGGCCCACCAAACAAATGCTCCCTCAACTCCTCGAACATTTTTGGGGAGATTTTACATGGCACTAGCCGGGGATCCTTATCCATAAAAACCGTAGGAGACCGAGCCCCCTCTGGTATGTACTCCTCCTCCTCCTCATCCACTAAGCCCTGGTGGCCCGAAGTCGAAGGGCCCGCCTCCATCCTCATCCCCACAGGGGCTATTATCGTAATCGGCTCGGCGGAGAGAACAGGTCCCTCGGGAGAGCTCGAATGCCTGTCTCGTGAGTCCTCCGACACCTCTACCACCTCCGCTTCCTGGTTGGAGGATGCCTTGGACTGCACGGATTCCTCCTCACTTTCGCTCGAGGAGCCTGAGCTCAAATCTATTTCGGGATCCGGAATCCTACCCTCTGAAGTAGACTCGGTTGAGGTCGAAGATGACATCCCACTACTCGAACTGTACAAACTTCGACTTAATTCCCTTCGATTCAGCCTTCTCCTTGAAATAAGGATAAAGGGTTTGTCAGGCAACGAGTCGAACGTGATTCGAGATGGGGTTTCTTCTCTCTCGATTACACACACTCTCAAGAGAATAGGAAAAAACTGGAAATTTAAATACGAAAAGTGAAAAGATTTCGGGCCGAGACCACTTACCGGGAAGATCTGTTGCTTCTTGGAAATCAAACCGAGATCGCTGCCTGCATAGCTCGAA
>JAZIFV010000312.1:0-42321 GCA_037501455.1 Lantana camara
CCCCTGTACACTCTCCATCCAAGGTACTACGTACGACCCTAGGGAGGTTGGGGAAGTTGTGGTGCTCTTGATGCCTTCGGAATGAACCGAGGAGGACTCGTGTGGGCTAGCTACCCCTCGAGGAATTTATAATGGCACTCGTGTGGTTATTAGCCCTCAAGGAATTTACTAATGGGTGGTTAGGGTCTGCAGGCCCTTCCATCACCGAAGGGGAGGATTGAATGTGATTTCTGTTTTGTATAATGTAATGTAATGTAATGGGAAGTAACGGTGGATGCTCGTACTCGCTGAGCTTAATGAAATGGTTGGATTATGAAACGGGAATAGAGACTTTATATTAAAGTGATTGATAATGAATATGAATGTATACATATATGTTTTGTAATGTTCTTTGGAAACGTTTTGGTATGCAAAACCTATTCCCGGTTTATAACCTTTATCTTTTACGTGGTTTGCTATTTATATGTATAGTGTGTGGGTGTGCGTTAGCCCCCTCACTCAGACGAGATATGACTGACACCTCTCCTTTTCCCACTTTTAGTTTGCAGGTCTTTTGAGCACGAGCTAGGCGGAGAAGTGGGTCGTTCGAGTCTCACTTTTGGGTTTAGGTCGTGCTAGGTGCATTGTATTCATTTTGTCTTGTATTTAATGAATTAATCGTGTTATGGAATTTTGTTATGGAGATATGAATCGTTTTGGTTATGTATATTTGATCTTTTAATGGTTATTTAATTTTGGGAATTTTATAATTCTGGAACTCCTTGCTTCCGTTATTTGTTTATTTATCACGCACTCTGGTTTAGTTTTAGCTCCGCCTAGCCTAGTGAGTGTGTGGTCTCACGTTCGCTTAAACTTAGGCTCGTGTATGGACTTCCCATTTCATATGCGGGTTCGGGTTTAGGTGCGGGGGATGCGGTGGCCCGCGCTCCGGGTGCTACAAATAATCCTAGTTTAGATGGAATTGATTATGCTTTAGATGTTTTAATGCAATAGTTACAATAGGCTCTGGCCGTGTTGGATGGAAATTGAAAATTTGGGAGGTCAATTAGGGGGAGCAGCAGCAAAGTAATTAGGCATAATTAGTACTATTGATAATTAATTAGTTAGTTGGCACAACAATTTGAAAGGGGGTTACAAGTAAAAGGACAAGAAAAAGACTCATTTATTTCAATTAATTTCAGTTATTTATTTTAAGTGAATTTTATTTCCTTCTCGCTCGGAGTTTTAAAGATAGTGAATATAGGGTTGATTCATCATCATTGATTTAAAAAAAAAAAAAAAAAAGCAAGCTGTAAGTGAGATCGTGGGAGTGGGGGGTTCTTATCGAGGTTTTCCCTCATATATAAACTAATTGAAACCAAGTGTGTACAATGTTTTCTAATCCAAGCAATAGCAACAAAAATCAGATGATGAATATGGTCTGCCTAACTTGAATTCTGCTATGAATTCCAATAAACGTGTTATCAGGCCTTCCTTATCCATGGAGATTATGTTCGCTTAAATAGAAGTGGTCCATACATTAAATTTATTTTTGGAGTTATAGTTCAATCAGTTCAGGTTATTAAAATGTGAAATTAATTCTATTCATTAATGAAAATTAGGGATATGAATTTGAATGTACGATTTTTGATCAATTAAGGTACATCGCTTTAAAATATCTCATCGATGTTATTATGAATTATACATGATAAACTGTAAAATAATCCTATCATCTATGTGATGCATTTATTAACCTTTACCTCTTCAAAACCCTGAAAAGGTTCAATAGAAGGATTTGCACCACAAAGGAAAAAAAAACTACTATTAATAACTTGTAATGATTATGATCAATACTCGAATTTTCTTCTATAATAATTTGAAATTAATATTCCGAGAGAACTCAAATTTAAATCGAAAATTATTTCGGATGAGGAGTTAAATGAACCCAAATAAAATAAAGAATTAAACTATATAATATATATTGTAGATAACAAGAAATAATGATTTGAGCTAAAAATGTCATGTCTTGGAGTATTGAAGGGACAGTAGCAAGGTAGATTGTGATAGTAATGGGAAGTCATGTCCATTTAAAGACTAGGGGCCAACAAAAACAGGCCAAAATCCAAACCCTAGCTATATATAGTTCAATCACTATTTGCCTTACTTTTCAAACATTTCAATCACTATTTGCCTTACCCCTTGTAATTACATTCTTGTTAGATCATGGCCTACTGTCAAAAATAAATCATTTTTGGTTCAAATTTAATCATAAGTTAATTAATTAATTCCATATGTAACACCCATGTTTTTCTTGGAGTATATAGTCTCTATTATTTGATATATGGTTTAGACTATTAAAGCTTCGAATAGTCCTTCTTAGTAATAGTTATATTTTCTAAGACTCGGACTCGAAATTTTCAATTAAATTGGTACAAAGCAAAACATCTGCATCACAATCCAGTTATATATATATGACATTAATGTTTAGCGAGATAGTATTAGGTGAAATTGTTATTTTGGTTAATTCCATACATATATATATATATATTAAAATAGTTAAGAAAAATTGAACCCAAATTATTATTATTTTGAAAAAAGAATTTTTAAACATTCGGGCCAACACGGTTGGCTCCTCCGACTAATTAAAAACACTAAATTAAACGTTTTACCTGAAATATGTTACTTTTTAGGAATTTCTGTAAAATAAAAAAATATTTACTTTCTTGGTTTATTATATAGTTGGATTTAATATAACTATGTTAAAATTTTGTTAAATACCCAATTCAATTTGTTTACTACAATAGATAGTCCTAGTTAATTAAATAGCATAATGTATTCTTATATTTTCTTAGACTTTTCCAATAGCATAGGGTTGTTACTGTAACGCCCCGCTTTTCCATTTATGCATTATGTGTTATTATTATAACTTTCATATCATTATATTCATTTTATTTTCATAAACTTATGTGAAATCTTTTTCAACGTGAAAATTACGTGAACTAATTACTAATGTGACTAATTGCTCTTATATGCCTTAATTGATCATTTCATAAATTTGATGACTTAATTGTATAACATGAATTGGAGTTAATTACTCATATTTTATAGAATGAAACTTGATTGCATTCACTTAAATAACTTGGGGCTCAAGTGCAATTAGTGGTGATTCATCATGGTTAGTGGGAGATATCTTATATTATATCATATACATTATATCTCATACATTTCATTCCTTACATTATATACAAGAACTACACACACACACACACTAAGAAACGGTAAAAACACCAAGGGAAGGAAGGAATTTGCATCTCATTTCAAGACATATTTTGAAGGAATTGAGGAGCTAGCATCGTCATCTTCATCATCTTGCCATTTCATCCCATTTCTAGTTCATCTCAAGGTACTTGTTTGACTCTTTTGATTGGAATAGAAGTAGGGTTCATGGATTAGATGTTGGACTCTTGCAATATTTGAGTTAGGAGCATGATTAGGATGATGAGAGTGGAAGCTTGCATGAATATCTTGATGCATATGTAAGTTGGAAGCATGTGTATATATATAGGGTTTTCATGATGATTTCTTGATGATCTATGTATGTTTCTATGGATTAAATGGTGCCTAATTGATATATATGAGTTATATGCATGTTATATGATTGTTTTGGAGTGTTTTGGGTAAGTTTTGTTGTGGCCTTCGCTTCCTTTTCCTTCTCTCCCCTGTTTCTTCTCGGTTTTCAGCTGAAAACCCTCTACCCGGGTGGGTAAATTCATGAAGAAAAACTCCCCGGGCGGGTAGAGCTTGTGCAGAAAGTTTCTGCACAAGTTTTCCCCGGCCGGGTAGATTTTAGCTTGTACTTTCCACGGCCGGGTACTCCCTCATCCAAACTCCAAATGACCTGATTTTTGATTCTTTGGAAATATCTTGAAGTCTAGAATAACCTCAAATTGGAATAACCTCAATATCTTCTCCCATTTGTGAGATATAATCAATTCTTTTTGGTGTCGCTGCTTTACCGACAAACTGCAATCATCCAACTTCAAGCTTATGCCATTTTCTCCTTGCTTTGAACTAGAAAACGATCCATATACCATTTTAAAGGTCTACTTGTCTAGTTTCATTCCCAACAAACACAATTTCTAGAACTTTAGATATTCCCATTTTTTCACAGCATTGCATTTTCGGGAATTGTCGGTTTTGGCCAAACTTCACCAAAACCCTTCTTATTGCTTTCCTTTCACTCTCTTGGCTCCCTTATGTGAATTATGTGATATATATACTTGGTTTATTGATGATTATGCTCCTAATTGATTTTCCTTGATTGTTATTGCATGATATACTGATCCATGACTTTGTCGTTCGTCTTAAATGGTTCATAAGAGTCAAGTTTCATGTACACTTGTCTTTGTACACAGATCACGGTTCCGGTGACGAGGAACACGCTCCGTAGGGTGCTTCCTTGCTTCTTTTGTTTGGTAGAGGCGAGGTTTAATTACTAGATATATAGAACCCTTACAACCCTACGTGATGTTTTCAGCCAAAATGTATATATATATATGTATATATCTTTCCCAAAATCTCTAGCGATTGCAAATGATTTCGTGATCTATTGAATAATCGTGTTGTCGTGATTGATCGTGTTTTGGCGAGTAAGCAAGTCGTGTTCACATGGGCCCGAGGGTAGTGTATTGAGCCAACCGGGGAAGCAAGGGCTGACGGGTAACTCTTGCACTATCCTCACCAATTTTAGGATCACCTCTGAATCCACCAGGAGGTTTGGTGGAGGAAGAAATCCCGTGCGTGGGAGTCATGTTCCCGACGTACACCGTTGATGGATGGTTGGGCCTTGCAATCCCACCATCACCGGAGGAAGAAGGAGTTCGTGAAATGCTAAGTGTGCACTAATATTCGTATGATAATTATTGAAATAAAACCTAAAGATGGTATTGTTCACTAATTGGAGTAAGGTTGGAGATTGCCCTCACTCGCCGGGCCACGAATTAATTGTATTGAATTGATTAAATTGATAAATTGAATTAGTTGTAACCTCAGGCAATAGTATCTTTTATTTTACTAAATTGTATTGTTATTTTCCAAAATTATTACCCGATATTATAACTTGCATATATGTGCGCATATATTTATCTATACCCCTCACTCAGTCTTTGGTTGACTGACACCTCACACTTTTCAGGTTTTCAGGGGTTGCATGCTAGGCGGGATCAAGTCAGGTCTTTTGTTCTTTGGGTCTAGCACTTGTCTTCCTCGTTTTGTTGTACATTATTTATGCATATATGTATTGTTATGTCTCTTGGTACCTATGTATTAAGTATGACCTATTTGGATATCTTTGGAATTAGATTAATGTAAATGATGGAAGGATTATGTTAAAGACATGAATGTATATTATGCTTTCGTTTTATAAATTATGCATGATCGTATTTAATTGAGGGTTAGTCCCGCCTAGTTAGTGTGTCGTTTTTTTTACTGTCACCCGTTCGCCATGAGTCCGGTTCATATATGGACTACCCATTTCGTGTGTGAGCTAGACTTATGGTGCGAGGTTATGGCATCTCGGCGTTCCGAGTGCTATAGTTACACTATTTTAGTAAACATAAAAATTGATGTGTTAAATAACTAATAGATCAATTTTTAATAAAATAAACTCTCTCTAGATGTTAGGACATATTATATTGATCAAATTGTATTTGAGGACATTAAAATTAGGAATTACCTATTAATGAACTACACTTATTTCCACAATAGTGAAATAGTAGTTTCGAAAATTAATGGCCGAATTTATTACTTCGTTTTAATTATTCAAAACTTAAGTTTGATTGGACATTCGTCGTGACAAATTTTATGGCATTACATTATATATACGATGGAACTGAAAGGACATAATTTAATATTTTTTTTTTTTTTGCATCAAATCATATATACGATGGACCTGAAAGGACATAATTTAATTTTTATTTTTTGGCATGACATCGTATATATACGATGGACCTGAAACGACATAATTTAATTTTTATTTTTTTTAACACATGCACCTCCAAGTAACCAGAGGGTTTTTGTAGCACCCCGAGCGTAGGGCACCACATCCCCCGCACTGGAGCCCAACACGTGTAGAGGAATGGAGGATCTGTACACAGGTTGAACAATAGCGAACGGGTGACAAACAAAACGCAAACTCTAGCTAGGTGGCCTAACCCTCAATCAGAGTGCAAATTAATTCATATAATAGCGGAAGCGATAAATAATTCATTCCAAATTCCCAAGATCAACTTATATACATCAAAGTAGATCCAACTAACATGATAGATTCATAAAATGTACAATGCCCAACCCGGGCCAAAATAAGTCTAAGTATCAAAGTATTCAAAATACATAGCTTCAGAATTCATAGATATTAAACATAACCACTACAAATGTAGATATGAAGACTCGAGCTATGAAACAAGTAAGACTCAAACAAACTTGCCACCTAGCTCGACTCCTACGGTACATGCAACTCAAAGAAGGGGAAAAAGGGGAAAAACAATAAGGGTTAGTCCTAGTGACTAGTGAGGGAGTTAACACACGCACCCATAATGTGTATTGAGCAAAGCACATAATCAAATCATAACGAGATCCATAAACCGGGATTGGTTTTTGCAAGCTAAAGCATTTTCCCGTGGTAGAATATATATACATATACTTAAAGAATATTAAGGCCATAGGCCAAAATGTCAAGTTTTAGATATTTAGAAATCCATCCCCATTTTATAGATCGTACAAATTCACACGACTCAGCGTGTACGAGTCAATCCTCCAGCTCCCACAAACAAAGACATAATCAAAACCAAATTCATAAACCATCCTTTCTCCGAGTGATAGAAGGGTTGACGGCCCTAACTATCGATCAAATTCACACTAGACAAGGTTTAATCACTTCCTTGAAACCTTTGGCGGTTACTTCCACCGGCTCAAGAGAAGCGCCCTTCCTCAACCTCCTAAGGTTAGGCGAGACTCTCAAAGGAAAACGTTGATGGAAGAGCTCGGCGACCCCTGGATCGTCCCGAGATACCATACCATTCGCCGGGCCCAATTCATAGTTCAAAAATCATATTTTCCAATAAAGCTTATCTTTCAAAGCCAAAGATCGCTTACACACACACACGTATCAAAGGTTTTCAAATTAAACGTAAGATAGCTTATATACATATACAAACGGTTTTCAAAGTCTTATAACAAATGGAAAGAGTCCCAAAAGTACATATCATACACGTATTTAACATATAATATACATAACTCGCATCCAGGATTCAAATCAATTAGGGTTTTAGGTCATTATATCTAAAAGAATAAAACCTCAGATTCGGAACGTGTAGTGGTGACAAAAGAAAGAGAACCGGACGCCCAAGGAGAGTCAACTGGACAAATAAAACAAGAACGGATACTCTTAGACTCAAAATGTACCATATAGACGCTCGGCTAATGTGTATGCATGTATATGATGCAAATAAAATGAAATGAATTCATATTTAAATCATACAAGGTCACATTTTGCATATTAGGTCATATTTCACAAACGAGGGCATAAGTCGAACTATAAATTCATAATATAAAGCTTAACACATAATATATCATGTTAACATAATATATAAGTCATAAACGAACCACATAAAGCGAGCAAACACAAGCAAAATGAAGAAAACAAACATACAAACATGCAGGGGTGGTCGGGGCCGCTACCCAAACTATTCACGGTTTGTGACCAAAAAGTCGAGAACGGGGCCAAAAATGGTAGCGGCCACTACCTCAAAGCAACATAGGGGAGGTCGCGGTCACGACCTGAAGCCTGCAAAACTCGAAACTCGACCAAAAATGGGTCGTGGCCTCTACCAAAATTACACTAAAAATGATCACGGCCACAACCTCCTGCGACAGCAGGGGAAAAACTGATTTTCAAGCCAAAAACTCTACCAAAACTCACATGAATCCAAGCTATATCCAAGTTAACACATATTAGGACGTAAATATATCAAGAAGTCATCAATTTCAGGAAATTTCTAAGCCTAAACATGAAGATATATGTGAAGGAAATACAAAAGATACATCTATGTTCATATCTTTCATGAAAAGAGGCCGGTGTGACTTGCCCTTCTTGTACATCCACCTGTGGATTTTGATTCCGTTGGTTCTGTTGGAGTTGGTTCAGAAGAGCCTGAACAATATTTTCGGCATTCAGTGGTGGAAGTGGTGGTGCTTGTGGAGGAGGTTGATTATGATCCGAGGTTTGTTCCCTATCCATTCTCCTTCGTAGAGGCATCCTGAAAATTCACAAATGAAGAAAATATTGATGCATGGGGTTCAGTGTATGTTCATGGAATCAATTAATAAAAATTTAAACAAATAGGTCACATGAATGTATAGATGAATGCAAATATTCACATAACCCTAAGCCGAACGACCTAGACAGACCCGACACGACTCTAGAGCTCCAGTTTTACAACTAAGAGCTCTGATACCACTTAAGGATGTAGCACCCCGAGCTTAGGGCACCACATCCCCCGCACTAGGGCCCAACACGTGTAGAGGAATGGAGGATCCGTCCACGTATTGAACAATAGTGAATGAGTGACAAACAAAACGCACCCTCTAGCTAGGCGGCCTAACCCTCAATCAGAGTGCAAATTAATTCATATAATAGCGGAAGCGATAAATAATTCATTCCAAATTCCCAAGATCAACATATATAAATCAAAGTAGATCCAACTAACAAGATAGGTTCATAAAATGTACAATGCCCAACCCGGGCCAAGATAAGTCTAAGTATCAAAGTATTCAAAATACATAGCTTCAGAATTCATAGATATTAAACATAACCACTACAAATGTAGATATGAAGACTCGAGCTATGAAACAAGTAAGACTCAAAAGACAAACTTGCCGCCTAGCTCGACTCCCACGGTACCTGCAACTCAAAGAAGGGGAAAAAGGGAAAAACAACGAGGGATAATCCTAGTGACTAGTGAGGGGGTTAACACACGCACCCATAATACATATAGAGCAAAACACATAATCAAATCATAACGAGATCCATAAACCGGGATTGGTTTTTGCAAGCTAAAGCATTTTCCTGTGGTAGAAAATATATAGATATACTTAAAGAAAATTAAGGCTATAGGCCAAAATGTTAAGTTTTAGATATTTAGAAATCCATCCCCGTTTTATAGATCATACAAATTCACACGGTATGAGTCAATCCTCCAACTCCCACAAACAAAGACATAATCAAAGCCAAATTCATAAACTATCCTTTCTCCGGGTGATAGAAGGGTTGACTGCCCTAACTATCGATCAAATTCACACGAGACAAGGTTTAATTACTTCCTTGAAACCATCAGCGGTTACTTTCACCGGCTCAAGAGAAATGCCCTTCCTCAACCTCCTAAGGTTAGGAGAGACTCTCAAAGGAAAATGTTGATGGAAGAGCTCGGCTACACCTCGGCCATCCCGAGATACCATACAATTCTTCGGGCCCAAATCATAGTTCAAAAATCAAATTTTCCAACAAAGCTTATGTTTCAAAGCCAAAGCTCGCTTACACATACACACATATCAAAGGTTTTCAAATTAAACGTAAGATAGCTTATATACATATACAAACGGTTTTCAAAGTCTTATAACAAATGGAACGAGTCCCCAAAGTACATATCATACACGTATTTAACATATAATATACGTAACTCACATGCGGGATTTAGATTAATTAGGGGTTGAGGTCATTATATCTAAAAGAATAAAACATCACCTTCCAAACGTGCAGTGGTGACAAAAGAGAGAGAATCGGACGCCTAAGGAGCAACCTCGTCGTCAAAAGGAGGGTCAACAGGATAAAACAAATAAGAACGGATACTCTTAGACTCAAAATGTACCATATAGACGCTCAGCAAATGTGTGTGCATGTATATGATGCAAATGAAATGAAATGAATTCATATTTAAATCATACAAGGTCACATTTTGCATATTAGGTCATATTTCACAAACGAGGGCATAAATCGAACTATAAATTCATAACATAAAGCTTAACACATACTATATCATGTTAACTTAATATATAAGTCATAAACGAACCACATAAAGTGAGCAAACACAAGCAAAACGAGGAAAACAAACATACAAACATACAGGGGTGGTCGCAGCCTCTACCCAAACTCTTCATGGTTTGGTCGCGGTCGCAACCAAAGTGTCGAGAACGGGGCCAAAAATGGTCGCGCCCACTACCTCAAAACAACGTAGGGGGGTCGCGGTCACGACCTGAAGCCTGCAAAATTCGAAACTAGGCCAAAAACGGGTCGCGGCCTCTACCAAAATTACACTAAAAACGATCACGGCCGCGACCTCCTGCGACTGCAGGGGAAAAACTGATTTTCAAGCCAAAAACTCGACCAAAACTCACATGAATCCAAGTTATATCCAACTTAACATATATTAGGACAAAAATATATCAAGAATTCATCAATTTCATGAAATTTCTAAGCCAAAACATGAAGATATAGGTGAAGGAAATGCAAAAGATACATCTATGTTCATATCTTTCATGAAAGCTTCAAAACCCTTAAATGAAAGCCAATGATTCCTTGATTCTCATACAAAATCAGTTCATACACATATTATAGGATGCCTTAAGATCAATTAGGATGCATAAAGTCCAACAAATCCCTAAGAGATCACCCAAATTCATCCAAAAGTATGAAACCCTCATTATCCACAAAATTCTTCATATCATGATCAATTCTCTACCAAATTCAGCAAATAAGGAGTCTAAGCAAAGAAGAGAAGATGGAGAAACCAATTCCAAGCTTACCTTTCGAATTTGGAGCGATTTGATGAAGATTTGAGCTCAAAAGTGTGAAAAGTGAATAGTATATTTTTGCCTCTTCTTGTATCTCGGGTTTGGCAGCAATTTTCTCTCTTTTTCCTTAATCTAACACAAAATGTAGTGCTAATATATGAAAGGGGATTAAGTTGGGAGATTTTGAGGCCAAGTTTCACTTTATTTGGTTAAGTATAGCTTGAGTTATGAATAAAAGAGTGTTTAAGGGTCGAAATTGCTCACTAGGCTCGTTTCGGTCAAAGTTTGAGGATCCAAATAAGATTATAAGAATATGAGGCTAGGTTTATTGAACCCAAATTGTCAATATGAGTTCAACGGAGGTGACGGAGTTTGGATCCGAATTCCCGAGCTTAAGTTATGCTTCCCGGAACCCAAGGTGCGCTAAATACCCTTTAGCCCCCTTTAGGTCCCATCTCCCAAAATAAAATATAAAGACAAGCCAAACAAGTTCCAAAGAATAAAACGAGCATAAGAATAAGTTCATAACTCAGGTAATTCACGCATATCAAAAATTCACAAAAATCAGAATTAAACTCGGATATAAGATAGAACAAATTCGAAAACATAAAAGTATAAACGTTCAAAAATCGAATTCATACTTAATCAAATAAATTCAAATAACTTCAAATAATCACATTAACATTTAAATATCACGTAATCACATAATTATTAAATTAAATTGCACACATTAAGGTGTACCTGAAAGTCCGATCGGTTGGGATGTTATAGGTTTGAACCCTGGACATTGTTTTCGAGAAACAACCCTTGAACCACTTTGACCAACCCCTGTTGGCAGGGGTTTCATTTGGTAATTATATTTACTTATATTGTCAATATTAAACTTTATAATCAATTGGAACTCACAATTAATTAATTACAAAAAATAACAAATAAAAAAAAAGATTAAAAATGAGAAATTGTCTTTCTTTTTCTTTCTTTTTTTTTTTTTAAATTATTGAGAGTTTATTGTAGCCTATGATGCACAAACACTTTTAAAAATATTATTTTGTCGTGTCATTTCTACTCCTCACGCGGGAAATTCAAATTCAAATGTAAATGCAAAGGACCCAAACTTATACAGAAGACTCGACTCAAAACAGACTCCAAGACCGACTCACGCCGCCTAGCTCGAACTCCAAAGCAACCAGCAAAGCTAAAAACATGGGAAGGGAGGAGGGTCAGTCCAAAGACTGAGTGAGGGGCTATACACGCACATCTACATATACATAAGAGCACAACACGTTCGAAAGTAGATTTTTGTGAATCCGGGATTAGTTTTTGCAGGCCAAAACATTTGCCCGTGATAATATATATATAGGGTGACTTAACAAACAAAACAAAAGGGAGCTTAAATTACATATATCAAAGCGTAAGTTCGAACAGAGCCAACATAACAGATATATCGGAAAGTATTTTATTAGATTAAAATATTCCAAATTTTATCTTAATTTAAGAATCTACCCCCGTTTCATGAACTTAAGACAGACAGACAGAACACTCGGTGTACAAGTTGAAATTCCAACCAACTCCTTCATTTCATATTCATATTCAAACGAAACAAAGTCAGACACACATACCACTTTTCCAGTGATGGAAGGGTTGTACATACCCTAACCATCCAAACATATATGTATGGGTCGTGAGTTTCATGACACTCACGCCCGAGGATTCCATCCCCCAACCAACCTCCTGGTGGGGTCCGGGTTGATCCTTTCAAAGTGGAGACCGTACTCGGGAGTAACCCGATGGCCTGACACCGTCCCGAGGCTCCTTCGTACAAATCTCCGGTGCCCAGCAAAATGCGAAGTTCAGAGTGTAAAATTCAAAGTTTAAAGCCCGTTACTGACAGACAGATAGACAGACAAACATAACTCATGCATATCGTACTTATCATATCGTACACGTACATAACACACATACTAACTTCAAAATCATATCAAAATCGACGCTAAGCATACATAGGCTCATACATTGTAGCGTCCGTAATGCTAGGCCACCACATCCCCGGCACTAAAGCCCAAGCCGCATAAGAAATGGGAAATCCGTACACGAACTAAGCAGTAGTGAACGGGAGACAGATAAGACCCGGCCTAAGCTAAGCGGTACCTAGACCCTGTACAGCAGATAAAACAAAACCTGGAAGAGAAAGCAAAGTAAAGAATACGAATTTTTAAAAATTTTAGAACGTCAAACATATCAATTCAATCAATATCAGCTACACGGGTTCAACTGATCCTGGAAGCCTGTCCCAAACATAATTATTATTAAATAAGTGCATAAAGTAAATACGGGTTCAACTGGCCCTAGAAACCTATCTCGAATTCCATACATACAATCCATAAGCATAAACCTGTACAGAGTAAATACATTTACAAATTACAAATATAACTAAAACAGGACACTTAACAAACTTAACAAAAGACACTGACTCGACAGACACGACACACTGCCGCCTAGTTCGAACTTCAACAACCTGCACCTGCAAACTAAAAACATAAGTGGGCCAAGGGTCAGTCCACTGACTGAGTGAGGGGGCTGAACACACACACACACACACTATACACAATAAGGAGTAGAGCACGTATCAAAAGAATGATTATAAACCGGGAGTAGGGTTTTCCATACCAAAGCCATTTTGAAATCAAACATATACTTATAATTATCTTAATCCAAATATAACAAACTGAGCATACTCATATCATATCAAAAGAGAAAGCTCCTATCCCATTTCATAATCAACATAACAGAATATATTCTTATACCCGACGAGTACGAGTTTCCAACCTTACTTCCATATCAAAATATCAAAACAGAAAGCATAACATAATATAACATCCTCAACTCCGGGTGATGAAAGAGGTGTATATGCTGTTAGGAATAGTGCCCTTAAAGAAGATATTTGCTTTACTATTTCCTTGTAAAATAAAAAACAATCTTTGAATAATAAATGAGATGATTTTGTTCGTAGGCAATCACTTCTTTATGTGCTTATTTATGTCCGTTTGGGTTGACTGTGTTGTGCATGTATTAAACCCCCCTAATCCGGTGAGGCCGTTAAGAACTTTGTCGTTATGGGAACGACACATGAAATAAGTTCTTAACTCCATAGGCGAGGATTAGAAACTTCTCCAAGTCGATAAGTCCGACAGACAGTGGGAGTGTCGACCTTGACTCTACTGAGACTTGCTTATGTGATTATGTCCTTTTGAAGGATCACTCAGTTTCATGGAGTGATAAGTGCATACGTTGATGCGTTCATAATACATAAGGGTGATTGTTGCAAGAACTTCATCACTGAGATGTCCCGCGTGAGAACATTCCTAAATGGGAAAGGAAGTTTCCTGAAACTTCCAGATTAGAAAATATCTTACAGGTCAACGACGTGATTCATTAATCTTTAGACTTAAGATTCTGTAATGTCTCATATGAACTAACTCTGTAATCTTTGATATAGGCTCAAAAGGGTGTCGCCATATAGACAAGTGGCATATGTAGAATTAGTAGAATCGATAAAGGACCTATACTTGTTAAGAACAAGAATGATCTCTTACTGATTGAGTTGTTCGTAGTCCATTAAACATTAAACCCTTGGCCAAGGTGGATAAAAGATCAAGACATCTAGAAAATAGGGTTTTCTAGGATTGAGACCGAAATGGATATGAAACAAACTTAACATTAAAGATCAAAAATATTTGGGCTCTAAGAATATTCCCATGCCTTAGTTCTCGATTGAGAGATGGAGTTGTAGGAGGATCGTATTTCACTAATTGTCGTTGACTGAAAGGTTCTTCGATTCAATTCGTTATTCGGCTAGGGGTTACACATCCATCGCTAGATTACGGTAG
Organism: Lantana camara; assembly: GCA_037501455.1. Lineage (NCBI taxonomy): Eukaryota > Viridiplantae > Streptophyta > Magnoliopsida > Lamiales > Verbenaceae > Lantana > Lantana camara. The sequence goes on from JAZIFV010000312.1 coordinate 14,712, forward strand.
TGTGATCTATGAAGTGATTAATTAATTAGGGAATTAATTAATTATTATCACTGCTAATCGAATAATGAACCTAAAGGGTCACACACAAATGCCTGAACACGAGGATTATGGTAGGATGTTAATATGATTAATGAAGGATCAAATTGTTGATCGAAATGGAGCAAGGATTGCGTGAGTGGCTGCCACGTGTCAAGCACACATGGCTGCCACGTGTCATGCAGTCCACGTGACTACCACGTGTCATGTACACGTGGCACGTACATTGCTTCGTGCGTGTGATTTATTTCACACGCGAATTCTTTTCTAGAATTAATTAGTTAAATTGTAATTAATTAATTTTGGTCTTTTAATTAATTATTGAATTAATTGTTAAGACTATTATCAAATAACTTAACCTATTAAATAATTAATTGGGAATTAATTTATTTATTGAATCTTGACTTTTTGCTTTGGGAAAGTTGAGAAGTCCAACTTCCTATTGTAGTAGAGAGAAGTCTTCTCTTGCTAGACTTGGAGAATAAGTTAAGACCTTATTATTCTAATTAAATTAAATAATTAATTGAGTTAATTAGTGAGAAAGAGAAGAAGCCCACTAGGGTTAGGAGAACCCCAGGATTTTCGAACCCTCTTGTATAAATACAAGGGTGGGTTCTTCTCTTATTCTTTAGACCAACATTCACGAAGGGTTAAGTTTTTGAGAAAAACCAAAAGAAAAGTTTTCAAAGCAAAAATTATCCTAGCCTTAACACAAGCCATAGAACTAGCATTCTCACTCGCTTGATCGTGTTCTAGGTCTGGTGTGGATATACTTTGGAGGGCTTCTACTTTGGAGTCTTATTCGAAGGTCGTTCGAGGGATTTCGCTGGAAGGGTGTTCATTAGGAGGTAATGAAATCTCTAGAAGGCTTCTAACTTCGTAAGTTTCTAAAACATCTAACGTTACAATACGAAAATTACAAGATAACGATTAAACTTTTGGAAAAATTTTAAACTTCCGCTACTCAACTCTTTCGTGTTTTCCAACATACGCCCCTAAGCATCCATATCATATACGTACCTCGAGGGGTAATGATCCCCTACGAGTCCTCGGAGGGTTTTACGCCACCCGCTCAAGAATATCTCGCCTCCCCTATCTCCCTGAGTCGCGCGAGATACCTCAAAATGGAGACTATGAACAGGCTTAACTCGATGGCCCAATACCACCCCGGGGTTTCTTACCCACAGTCTCTAGGGCCGAATATATCAGAACAAAACATATCATATCATAACTTGCTCATATCATACTTATCATATCATAACATAACATCCTTACGTACCTTGTCAGACACACCATACCTTGCAACTTAGCATATGCTATAAACGTACCTCTCCGTGTCATCCTAATCCGTAGCTAGCACGAAGACACACGGTTTGGAGCAGACCCTCGTTGTAAAACATTTTCAAGCTTACATACGTTCATACTTATAGTTCAAAAACCTTTACTCGTATAACAAATTCATAAACATATCATATAAACACATATCTACTATATTGATATAATAGAGTAGTCGCATGAAGGCTTGAAAACGTGCATAGATGGTTGTAGGTCAATTTAACTAAAACAAAAATCCTAAAACCTCACCTTACACCGATGAGAATGGAAAACAAGAGCAAAGAAGTCCCACTAGAACCCAAACAGCTGACAGACACTCCCTGAATGAGTGAACACACATAACACAAAACTCAGACTCAAACCACAACCACAAAGACGCACGGTCGTGCTCACGAATATAAATGATGTAACATATAATCCATATGTATATAATCAAGTCATTCATATCATATTACAATTCACATTACATATCGAGAGATGCATAGCTTATAAGATTCATAACATTAATTACATAAAATAATTCAAGACATTATAATTTAATTCCTAGCATGCACTAGATCTCGAGAAAATAAGCACGAATTGCATAACAATTTATATACATAAATACATAATTGCATAACCACAATATACTAACAATTAGCATACTTAAACAATTCACTTAAGTCAATCATAATTTATACTTTCATAACTAATTTCATATGTTTCATATAATTTCATAATCAATTTGGTTTCCAAAATTACACTAATACCCCTTGAAAGCAAGAAACATATACAAGACAAGTCGTTATAATTTAATTCCAATCATGCACTAGATCTCGAGAAAATAAGCACGAATTTCGTAACAATTTATATACATACATACATAATTGCATAACCACAATATACTAACAATTAGCATACTTAAACAATTCACTTAAGTCAATCATAATTTATACTTTCATAATTTATTTCATATGTTTCATATAATTTCATAATCAATTTAGTTTCCAAAATTACACTAACACCCCTTGAAAGCAAGAAATATATACAAGAAGCGGCATAAACGAGGCAATTAAATTAAATAAATCATGCATCAAGCTTTCATACATCATAGAATATTTCCAAATATCATACAAATCATAATTTTCATTTATCGTTCATACATGATCTGTAACACCCCCAGAGCGAGGGGTGCCACATCCCCCGCACTAAGGTCCAACACGAGTAACGAAATGAAAGTTCGCACCCGTATCAAACCATAGCGAACGGGAGACACACCAAAACTCACACCCTCGCTAGGCGGCCTAGACCCTCAAGAACTGTGAGAATTAAAAACCAGAGTAGCGGAAGCAATTAAAGCAATTTTCAAGCTAAACATATATCCCAAGATCACATACACATTTCAAAAGTGGGGAAGGGTCAAGCATTCATGGTAGTTCCTATACAGAATATACAATACCATCAAGGCCCAAAAGCGAAAGTGTAATCATAAATACATAATCCAAAATACAAGAATAAGAGTAGAAGTAATCCACTACGATGCATGAAGACCCAAGCTAAACCACAAGTAAACCCAAAAGACACTTGCCGCCTAGCTTGACTCGGAAGAACCTGCAAACTCAAGAGAAAGGGGAAAGGGGAAAACAACAACGAGGGTTAGTCCTAGCGACTAGTGAGGGGGCTAACTCACGCACCCGATATATATATATAGAGCAAAGCATTTAATCAAAACTGAAGGATCCTTGAACCGAGAGTGGTTTTTGCAAGCCAAAATTAATTCCCGTGATATAGATATACATAGGTTAAAGAAAAGGGAAAAAAAAAAGAACCAATAGCTAGACTCCAAGTTTTAGGTGAATTAAGAATCCGTTCTCGTTCCATAGATCATACAAAGCTAAACCAACTCGGCGAGTACGAGTCACACACATCCTAACTTCCAAATACAAAGATCAGAGCAAAACAAAACAAATCAGAATCCATCCCCACAACGGTTGATAGAAGGGTTGATCGGCCCTAACTATCCACATACACAGACGAGACAAGGTTTAATTACTTCCTTGAAACCTTCGGCGGTTGCCTCCGCCGGCTCAAGAGAAACACCCTTCCTCAACCTCCCAAGGTTGGGTGAAACTCTCAAATGGAGGTGTTGATGGGAGAGCTCGGCGACCCCTCGGTCGTCCCGAGATTACCATACCATAGTCCGGGGCCCAAACAGATCACGAAAGTCACACAAACATAACTCAAAGCTTATCTTTCAAAGCCACATCTCGCTTACACATACACACACACTTGCACCAAACTAAACTTTTCAAACGAAAGCAAAATAACTTATATACTTATACAAAACGTTTTCAAACTCTTATAACAGATGAGGCAAAATCCGCAACATAAGTATCATACACTTATTTACCATATACTATACGTATTCACATGCGAGGTTTCAAATCAAATAGGGTTGTAGGTCGAGTAACTAAAAGAACAAAAACCTCACCTTGGCAATGAACGTAGTGGAGTCAAAAGAGGAAACCCGACACCTACGGAGCAAGCTCGTCCTCAACAGGAAGATCCTCTGAACAAGGCAAACAACAAGGAATACTCTTAGACTCAATATGAACCACATTGACGCTCGGTACATGCGTATGTATGGTTATGATGCAAATGATATGAAATGAATCCACCTCTAGGTCATTTAAGAGCATTCAATGCATATTGGGACATAAATCATAAACGAGGCAAGAAGAAACAACAAGAAACAACGGAAAGGAAGCAAAAACGAACGAAAATTAGAGTTCCTAGGAGACACGCCCGTGTCCCCCGGGAAGGGCAAGCTGAGACACCCCCGTGTCTCAGTACATAACTAAACAACGGAAACCTGGAGGTGACACGCCCGTGTCACCAAGAAAAGGCAAACCGTGACACCCCCGTGTCACGGTACAGAAAAACGCAGACGGTTCAAACAGCAAACCCAGCAACCCAAATCAAAACCCAACCCTCAAACTCCAACTACCAATCAAAGAAAAAATAATAAATGCTAGGAATCAAGTCTTAGGAGCATAATAACATCATCAAATCTCAAGGAAACAAGAAAGGAGTAAGAATCCAACAATTTCTCCCAACTACTACTATTCACATGCTTGCCAAATCTCAACAACCAACCATGCAAATGAACTCAAGAACACATAAAAGAGAGAAGAGAGAGTGAAGATGACAACCATGAACTTACCTTCCAAGTTGGAGAAGCTAAGGTGAAGATTTGAGCTCAAAAATCTGAAAATGGACAAAGGGGTTTTCTCCTTCCTTCTTGCTTCCTTGTGCTGATCAGTTTTGGGAGAGAGAGAGAGAGGATTGGCTTGGTTTTCAGCACAAAAAGGGGAGAGGAGAGCTTAACTCAAGGTCTAGCTCAAGATTAATGCTTGGTTAAGGTTTAGGTGGGGTCCACAAAGTCATAGTTAGGTCAAAAGGTGTCTCTCAAGCAAAAGGGCTGTTACGGGCGAAATTCGAAGGCCTTAACGAGCTTAGGAAAATATGAGGCTTCTCCCATTAAACCCGAATCGTCGAACGAGTTCAACGGAGGTGACGGAATTCGAATCTGAATTCCCGAGCTCAAGATACGCGTCTCGGAACCCAAGGTGCGCTAAGTGCTCTTTAGCCTCCTTTAGGTCCCTTCTCGAAAACGAACCCAAAAAGGCAACCAAAACAAATACCAAAACATATAACGAGCATATAAACGAGTTCATAAGGCATATAATCAACACATATCGCAAATTCACAAAAATCAGAATTAATTACAAATCTAAAACGAGCAAAATACAAGGTGGAGGAAAGTTAAACGTTCAAGTTAAACAAGTCCATACCAAAGCAATTAAGTTCAAATAACTTCAAATAATCCACGTTGACAATTAATATCACATAATCACTTAAAGAACTAACTAAATAGCGCACATAAGAGGTTACCTGAAAAGTCTGACCAGTCGGGATGTTACAAACGTCCCTCCTTCAAAAGGACCTGTCCTCTGGTCCGAGACGAGGTCTTGAAAAGATCCGGATACAACTGCTTCATCTTACTCTCAGTCTCCCAAGTGGCTTCTTCGGATTCCTGATCACGCCACAAGACTTTCACAAGAGGGATTTGTCTATTCCTCAACTCTTGCATCTTTCGATCCAACACCTGAACTGGATACTTCTTAAAAGTCAAATCCGGCTCTAACTGAACTTTCTCAACTGGAAGAATAGAAGACTCATCGGGGTAATATTTCCGAAGCTGCGAGACATGGAACACATTGTGAATCCCGGTCAAACTCGGCGGTAAATCAAGTCTGTAAGCTACTTCCCCAACTCGATCAAGGATCTCAAAGGGGCCTAAATAGCAAGGGTTAAGCTTCCCGCCTTTACCAATCCGAGCATACCCTTTTCTAGGAGATGCTTTTAAAAAGACCTTATCTCCTTTCTCGAACTCTAAGGGTCGTCTTCTCCTATCTGCATAACTCTTCTGTCGGTCTTGAGCCACTTTCAACCTCTGTTTAATCACTTTCACCCTCTCGATGGTATCCTGAATTTCCTTAGGCTTCTTAGCTCTCTCGAGCTTTCCATCTTTGGTCTATCTCCATTCATCAATATCCCAAAAGAGAGGGGATCTACATTTCCTTCCATATAACGCCTCATACGGTGTCATCCCAATAGAAGACTGAAAGCTGTTGTTGTAGGCATACTCAATCAAATCCGACTGTTCATCCCACGAATCCTGATAATCTAAGGCACAAGCACGAAGCATGTCCTCAAGATACCTTATTAGCCTTTCTGACTGGCCATCCATCTGTGGGTGAAATGCAGTACTAAAGTGGAGCTTCGTTCCCAAACACTTCTGTAATTCCTGCCAAAAACTGGATGTGAACCGAGGATCTCTATCTGAAACAATACTGACCGGAGTACCATGCAATCTAACAATCTCCTTCCGATATAACCGGGCCAACTTAGGAACCTTATCGGACATTTTCACCTTAAGAAAATGCACCGACTTCGTCAACTGATCAATAATCATCCAAATTCCATCGGAACCTCCTTTGGTTCTTGGCAAGCCGGACACGAAGTCCATAGTCACTTGCTCCCACTTCCACTCGGGTATTGGAAGTGGTTGGAGAGTTCCTCCTGGTTCTGGAGTTCTGCTTTCACCACTTGGCATGTTTGACATCTTATAACATAGTTAGCAACGTCTCTCTTCATGCCGTTCCACCAGTATAAAGTCCTCAGATCCTTGTACATTTTGGTGGTACCGGGATGTACTGCATACGCTGACTTGTGGGCTTCGCCAAGTACCAACCGCTTAAAATCTTCCGGAATGCAAACCCAAGCCTTCAACCTGAACAATCCTGAATCATCAAATCCAAACTTGGTCTCAGGATCAATCCTTGACTTCGCTATCAATTTCTGAATCTCTGGATCCACAGATTGAGCTTCTATCAATCTCTGCTTCAAAACCGGCTGAATCGAAATATTAGCCAAACGAGCCTCTGAAACCAGAACCACTGAACCTTGTCTACTAGAACCTGCTTCCAAACCTGAAACACTCGCTTTCCTACTCAAAGCATCCGCCACCACATTGGCTTTACCCAGATGGTACTGAATCTTACAATCATAATCCTCGAGTGTCTCCATCCATCTCCTCTGTCTTACATTCAAATCCCTCTGGGTAAACAAATACTTAAGAATCTGGTGGTCAGTAAACACTTCAAAAGTAACTCCATAAAGGTAATGTCGCCATTTCATCAAAGCAAACACCACCGCGGCGAGTTCCAAGTCATGATTGGGATAGTTTTTCTCATGATCCTTTAACTTCCTTGAGGCGTAGGCTACAACCTTACCATTCTGCATTAACACGCAACCGAGACCTTCCTTCAAAGCATCGGTGTAAACTGAGTAGCCTTCCGAACCCTCGGGTAGGGTTAAGACCGGTGCAGTAGTCAATCTCTCTTTAAGAGTTTGGAAACTCTTCTCACACGCCTTATCCCACTCAAACTTCACCTCTTTCTTAGTTAACCGGGTCAACGGGGAGGCAATCTTCGAGAAATCTTTCACAAAGCGCCTATAATATCCTGCCAACCCGAGAAAACTTCTCACTTCCGAGGCATTCTTCGGTGGTTTCCAAAGCATCACCGTTTCGATCTTCGCCGGATCCACTTCTATACCATTCCCTGAAATGAAGTGACCCAAAAAGGAAACCCGATCCAACCAGAACTGTGGGACCCTTCTCAGAGAGTGATCGGGGCCCACTGATGACCATATTATATATTGAATTTATATAATACGTTCACCGCATAACAGTAGCATTAAACTAAAAGAGTAAGCAGAAGCGTAAATTAGATAGACTTATTATTATAAACGGTAAGATGTCCGATCCCAAAAGTACAACTGATCAAAAGGGAGTACGTCATAAACCCTATTTTACAATCAGGCCTATGATACACAAAACCTGCTTCCTTAAACAAAAGTGACGCCTCCTACCGACAAACTCTTCTACTGGGTTGGAGCTGACGTGGTGTCTTATGCTGAGGCAATGAATAGAAGGGGGTTGTAAGTCAAAAGGACTTAGTGAGGCCGAATATATATATATATAGTAAAATCACAAAAACAATATGAAATAAAAATAACGAAAATTTAAACGTGCTGAAAGAATATTATTTTAATGAAGTAAATGATGCAATGGTGAGCAGGAATTCTCCAACCTTTACTTCCCAAAAATCAATAAAACAAAACAAATCCCTTTTCCCTCCAAATATCGAGAAGTCGTCTCGACAACAGTATCAGTAGGTGTACCACGTGCCCGGGTCAATACACCGACCCAATTCCATTACAACCAACCTCCGACTGTAAATGTAATTGAATCCTGCGGTATGGTAACGGACAAAGAGGACCCTACCGTCGGCCCGTGCCGCCCGATAGTCCCGTCTGTACGATACCTGGGCCCGACTCTCCCAAGGGCGTCCCCAAGGGTGTTAATCAGTAACAGTAAACAGTACCAGCTCACCCAATTTGATAATACAGTATATCGAACAAATGAAAATAGGAAGTAATATATATAATCAAATCGCGACAAATAACAATATATATATCCTAAAATGCAGATATATATCTAAGGGATTATAAAACAATTCATAACAAATGGGGTTGGTCATATGCGAATATTTACTATATAAATAGTTCAATGCCCCAGCGAGAAAAGTTAAAGGCACTCACCTGGTATAAGCTTAAGTTTCGATCGGGAGATTCGCAGATTGATCTACGGTATTGCCTAGAATTTCACAACAAAGACTTCCGTCAGAGTTTAATTTAGGTAAAAAGATCCAATTGGCTACCCTATCGAAACTCAACTATTAGTTTTAATTCCTAAATTTTTTCTAAGTCTCGTATACCTACTATAAATCCCTAGGTGAAAATATCTTGTTTAGAAATCTTATTACTGAAATATAAAAGTGAATCCTTTAAGCCCCATAATTAATGAGATGATTATACAATTCCAAGACAAATGTTTAGCTTATGTATGTACCTATATAGTATGAATTTACATATCTATATATTGCATATATAGGTATCCATGCATGAACATGTGCCTATGGATTTTAGATTTCATACAGATGCTCGTACTGGCTAAGAACAATTAACTTGATGTGTGTGCGTGTGATAGTGATGATGAGGGAAGAATTTATTAAATAATATGCATGCAAGAATTTGACTTTAAATATTATGGTGCACGTGTGGTGGGGAATGATGATAAGAAAATGGAAGTCTTTTATGACTTTAGATATGTATTAGAAAGATAAATTAAAGAAGGAAACTTAGAGGATTTATGGAACTTACCTTTTTGTGTTGGAGTGAAAATGACAGGACAAGGAACTATTTATAGGGGCAATTTTATTAGTAAATTAATTAAACGTAGCTTATAGGTTTATAGGTTTGCAACTTGGGAGTTATGCATGCCTTATAGCTTTGCAACGTGTGGACCATGCATGCCTTATAGGTTTGTACGTGGGAATCATGCATCTCTTATAGGTTCATGCAGATAAATGTTATGACGCAACAAACCTCATCTATCTTTCTTCTTGGGTTAAGGAAGGCAAATGATTGGCTATTGGCTATTAAATATCTCAGATAAAAGTCTTTCTTTGGAGTTTATCTTTATTATTATTATTAGTATAATAATTAAATCTCCTTTTAAGTTTATCTGAATATCCTATTCCCTTTCCAGAAGCTTTAAGGGAGAAATCAATTTACGTTTTATTTTGTAAATAGTCTAATACCTCCTGTTGAGTTTAACTAAAATCACTTATATATATATTTATAATATTTTTCTAATAATTAAATGTCTAGAATACTCTAGATTAGTACTAATTTTTATTATCTAGAATTAACGATTAAATAGCTAATAGTTGTAAATTCAAGTATCTAGTTGACTTTTAAACATCAAATTTATATAAGTTAGTATCTTAATTACTAAAAATATAAGTTAGTATTATGACTATTTATTTTAAAAATTTTGGGGTGTGACAACTCTCCCCCCCTAAAAGAAATCTGGTCCCCAGATTCTAACCTGATTTTGTAAATAACTCGGGATGGTGTTTGAGCATCTTTTCCTCGGGTTCCCATGTGGCTTTTTCGACCTGATGGTTTCGCCATAATACTTTTACCAAAGGAATTTTTCGGTTCCTAAGCTCTTGGAATTTCTTGTCTAGGATACGGTTGGGTTTTTCCTCATAAGAGAGATTAGCTTCGAGGGGTATGCCTTTGAGAGGTATTATGTGGGTTTCATCTGGATAATATTTTCGCAGTTGCGAGACGTGAAATACGTTATGAATGCCGGTAAGGTTGGGTGGTAGATCTAATCGATAAGCTACTTTTCCTATTCGCTCAATGATCTCAAAAGGTCCAACGTATCTCGGGCTTAATTTTCCTCCTTTCCCTATTCTGCTAAACCCTTTTCTTGGAGAGACCTTAAGGAACACGTTATCTCCAACTTCAAATTCCAATTCTCTTCGCCGTTTGTCCGCGTAGATTTTCTATCTATCCTGGGCTTCTTTCATTTTCTGTTTTATGAGTTGCACCTTATCAATAGCATCTTTGATGAGTTCTGGTTGTATAGCTCGATGTATTCCATCCTTCGTCCATCTTCGTTCATCCAGATCCCAATATAGCGGAGATCGACATTTTCGCCCGTACAAAGCCTCGTAAGGAGCCATCTGTATAGAGGCTTGATAGCTATTATTATAGGCAAATTCAATAAGTGGTAAACACTTAATCCAGCTATTGCCAACATCTAGCACACATAACCTCAGCATATCTTCCAGATATCCTATTAGTCTTTCTGATTGCCCATCTATTTGAGGATGTGCCGCCGTACTGAAATGTAATTTTGTTCCCATATGCTCTTGCAACCTTTGCCACAATCTAGATGTAAATTTGGGATCTCGATCAGATACTATACTAGTGGGGATGCCATGTAATCTAACAATCTCCCGTTGGTAAAGTTCTGCCAAAGCTTCTACTTTATCATTTGTCTTGACAGGTAAGAAGTGGGCGGATTTGGTTAACCTGTCTACAATTACACATATACTTTCATATCCTCCTCTTACCCTAGGCAATCCCATCAGAAAGTCCATTGTGACCTGATCCCACTTCCTTGTTGGGATGGGTAAGGGTTGCAGTGTACCACCTGGCTTTTGGTGTTCCCCTTTTACCATTTGGCAAGTTAAACACCGCCTTATAAAATCAGACACGTCTCTCTTCATACCGTTCCACCAGTAGTATCTTTTCAAGTCATGATACATCTTTGTTCCTCCGGGGTGGACAGTGTAAGGCGTTTTGTGAGCCTCTTCTAGTATTTCCCTTTTCAGCTCATCAGGTATGCAAATTCTTTCCTTATAGGGCATGATTCCCAGTTCATCAAGTCTCCAATCACTAGTGGTACTTCCCTTTGATATGAAAAGTTGTTTCTGGATCCATTCATCTTTGGCTTGAGCCTCACGGATTCTAGAGACAAGTTCCGATTGAATTGTCAGACTTGCAATCCGTACGCGTGACTTTATTCTAATGGAATCTCGGGGCTGTTCGATACATTCCTCCTTGGCTTTCAATTGTGCGACTACTGCCTTCCGACTAAGAGCATCTGCCACCACGTTCGCTTTTCCTGGATGATATAGGATTTGACAGTCATAGTCTTCCAAAAATTCCATCCATCTCCTTTGCCTCATATTCAATTCCTTTTGAGTAAACAAATACTTCAAACTCTTATGATCTGTATATATCTCAAAGCTGGTCCCATATAAGTAATGCCTCCATTTGGCTAGAGCAAATATGATTGCTGCTAGTTCGAGATCATGGGTAGGGTAGTTTTGCTCGTGGGGTCGAAGTTTCCGGGAAGCATAGGCTATAACCTTCCCTTTCTGTATTAATACACATCCTAACCCTTCTTTAGAGGCATCCGTATAGACTATAAACTCTTCTGACCCATCGGGTAAGGCCAATATTGGGGCTGTCATCAAGCGCTTCTTTAGTTCCTGAAAACTAACCTCGCACTTCTCTGTCCACTGATAAGGAGAGTCCTTGCGAGTCAGTTTTGTTAGTGGCTCAGCAATCTTGGAGAAGTCTTGTACGAAGCGTCGATAATAACCTGCAAGACCTAGAAAACTTCTGACCTCCGTAGGTGTTGTTGGTCGCTTCCAGCTGTTAACTGCCTCAACTTTAGAAGGGTCGACTTCAATGCCATTCTTAGAGATTATGTGACCTAGAAAGATCACCTTTTCCAACCAGAATTCGTATTTATTGAATTTCGCGTAAAGCTTATTATCCTTCAACGTTTGCAGCACAATACGCAAATGTTCGGCATGTTCCCCTTGAGTCTTGGAATACACCAAGATGCCGTCGATAAAGATAACCACAAATTGATCCAAATAGGGTCGAAAAACTCGGTGCATCATATCCATGAAAGCTGCAGGGGCATTTGTCAACCCAAAAGGCATGACAATGAATTCAAAATGACCATATCGAGTGTTGAAAGCGGTTTTAGGAATATCTTCTACTCGAACCCCTAGTTGATAGTACCCCTGTCTCAAGTCTAATTTCGAGTAAACTTGTGACCCTTGTAATAGATCAAATAATTCCTCTATATGGGGTAGCGGGTACTTGTTTTTGACAGTCATACGATTTAACTCTCGATAGTCAATACACATTCGAAGCGTCCCATCTTTCTTCTTAACGAAAAGCACAGGCGCTCCCCAAGGTGATGTGCTAGGCCGAATGTATCCGCACTTTATCAACTCGTTCAGTTGGTTCTTTAATTCCTTCAGCTCTGCTGGGGCCATTCAATATGGTGTTTTCGAGTAAGGCTCCGCTCCCGGTATGATGTCAATCACGAACTCGATCTCTCGGGTTGGAGGTAGTGAGTTTAAATTCTCTGGAAACACCTCAAGGAACTCATTTACTACTGGTACTTCCTCGATATTCACTTGATCCTTTGGCTTATTGAGTAGGTACGCGATGAATCCCATAGCTCCTTGTTTGACGTATTTCTTAGCTTCAACTACCGAGATCAGTGGAAGGGTTTATGATACAACACGTAAGGTTTCAGATTTGGATGGGTTATTGTTTCCTAAAATAATCTCCTTGGTGAAGCAATTTAGTTGGGCTTGATGTTCATATAGCCAATCCATCCCCAGAATTAAGTCGTAGCCTTGGAGAGGTAATTCTATTAGGTCAGCTGGGTATATCTTATCGGCGATCCTCACTGGACATTTTCTCCAAATTCGATCGCTAATATAACTAGAGCCCATAAGAGTACTAACCTCAAAGCTATATGGTGAGTATTATAATTTCATTCTTAAACATATTATGAGGTTAGCAGCTATAAAAGAATGAGTAGCTCCAGGGTCATATAATGCCTTCGCAGAAGTATTTAGGATGTGAATCGTACCTTCCACCACTGCTGTTGGGTCCGGACCTTCCTCTCCTTCCAATGCATATGCTCTTGCCCTCACTTTTGGTTTTCCAGCTGGTGGTGTCGGTGCCCTTCCTCTCTGATTTTCTTGGTTGGGCATTGGTCTTCGAGCTTTAGGGCAGTCTCTGATCATGTGTTGGTCATCTCCACAGGCTATGCACTTTCCCTCTTTTCTCCTGCAATTTGATTCGACATGGCTTGGATGCCCACAATAATCACATCCACCCTTTCTGGTATTCCCCACCTGATTTGGTGCCCTATTTCCCTCAATACGAGCTCGTTTAGTATTTTGGGGATCAAACCTCCTATATGGTCCTCCAGGGTTGGGTGCCTTGACCTTATTAGGTTTATTGGTAATTTGCTTGATTTCCTTAATCTCTGCTTCCACTGTCATCGATTTGCTCACCCCCTTCGTATATTCCTCGATATCAATGGACATGAGGGCCCAGCGTATTTCAGGTCACAATCCTTGGATAAAACGTTTAGTTTTTCGCCTTTCATCATGCATTATGTGAGGGGCATATGGCACAAGGTTGGCAAATTTGGCTTCATACTCAGCGACATTGTTGGTTCCCTGAATTAACTCCATAAACTGTTTTTCTCTAGCATCTCTCACTACCTGGGGCACAAACTTATCAGTAAATTCCTTCATAAAGTTTGGCCAGGTCACTGGTGTATCGTTGTCATCCCACTTTTGTTGTATAAGTCTCCACCAGTTGCCAGCTGCACCTTCCATAAGGAAGATAACATATTCCACCTGTTCATGCTCGTTACAACGTAGAATCCTAAAGATCTTAACAAGTGCCGCGATCCATGATTCAGCCTTCTGATCATCAGGTTCGCCGTAAAATTTAGGAGGGTTGAAACGTAGGAAACGATCGAGTCTCTTTTCTTTTTCTTTCTCATCTTCTGGATGAGGATCCTGCTGTTGTTGCTGACAGGTTTGCACAAACTGTCGCCACATGTTCATCATTTCATGAAGGGTTTCATTGTCGTTTTCTTGATTAAGTGGGAAAGGGTTACGCCCAGGCTCAGTATCTTGAAATTGTCCCTCCTGGTAATCTTCTGGAGGTTGAGTTTCTATTTCATTACTTGGTCCTAGGGAAAAGTCTGACAATCGTCGGTTACGAGCGGATCCTCTACGAGTAGTCATTGTTGGTTATCTGGTAAGAATTTAACTTCTATTATAAACAGAGCAAGGAAGGTTAAACTAACGTACTATATAATATTCAAACTAAATATAACAGTCACACCAAAATGTGTACATGAAAACTGCTAATGCAGTTACACGCACAAGGGTCATAGTTAGCCGATGCAAGAAGTCTAACCCTAGGGAACAAAATTGGATTAGACTAGAGACCCTTCGTTTTATTTCTAAAGCCGATAGTTAATTATACTAGCGTGTCTGTCTAGTTCTGAACATTGTTCTCTGCAATAGACTCCTCCGGTTCTTCCTCCATATGTTGTGCGGGGGCAGCAGGCTGAGCTTCTCTCAGGGCAAGGAGTTCGTTTTGCAGCCTTCTGACCTGATTCTCCCGTTCTCGCAACATGACGCGCTTAGTTTCAGTCCTATGATGCCAATACTCACTTTCTACAGCTTTCTCTTGTAACTGTTGTCCAAGAGTTATCACCTGCTCCTTGTTTTCCTGGAGCTGTTGTTCAGTATTCGTCAGCTCATTCATCTTTGAGTGGAGTTGACCTTGAAGCTCCTGGACCATTGCCTGTCCAGTTGAGAGTTGGTTGGAAAGATTTTCAACCAGCGTGTTCCGGTACCAGGCTAGTTCTCTGGCATCATCACGATCATTGTGAAGACGGTCACGATCTAAGGAAAGCTCTTCTGCTACGTGCCTCGGGAGAAATCCTGCAGGTTCACTACCGGTAGGATAGTAGTATAAGGAGGGATAGTCTCGGCGAATCTGTACTCCTCCTTCACGTCCTGGTCCTGTCCTACCATAATCCCGGCGAACGCTATCATGACCTTCGTACCCTATTTCTGGTTTTTTGGCCATTTGCAACCAATCAAGTAACTGGACTCGGTAAGATAAAATCTCCCACTTATCCTAAATCTCAACTATATCCTAGGACTGACACACTAAACGTCCTGAGAACATGGTTCAAATAATAAACCATGCTCTGACACCACCTTTGTGGGACCCTTCTCAGAGAGTGATCGGGGCCCACTGATGACCATATTTTATATTGAATTTATATAATACGTTCACCGCATAACAGTAGCATTAAACTAAAAGAGTAAGCGGAAGCGTAAATTAGATAGACTTATTATTATAAACGGTAAGATGTCCGATCCCAAAAGTACAACTGATCAAAAGGGAGTACGTCATAAACCCTATTTTACAATCAGGCCTATGATACACAAAACCTGCTTCCTTAAACAAAAGTGACGCCTCCTACCGACAAACTCTTCTACTGGGTTGGAGCTGACGTGGTGTCTTATGCTGAGGCAATGAATAGAAGGGGGTTGTAAGTCAAAAGGACTTAGTGAGGCCGAATATATATATATAGTAAAATCACAAAAACAATATGAAATAAAAATAACAAAAATTTAAATGTGCTGAAAGAATATTATTTTAATGAAGTAAATGATGAAATTGTGAGCAGAAATTCTCCAACCTTTACTTCCCAAAAATCAATAAAACAAAACAAATCCCTTTTCCCTCCAAATATCGAGAAGTCGTCTCGACAACAGTATCAGTAGGTGTACCCCGTGCCCGGGTCAATACACCGACCCAATTCCATTACAACCAACCTCCGACTGTAAATGTAATTGAATCCTGTGGTATGGTAACGGACAAAGAGGACCCTACCGTCGGCCCGTGCCGCCCGATAGTCCCGTCTGTACGATACCTCGGCCCGACTCTCCCAAGGGCGTCCCCAAGGGTGTCAATCAGTAACAGTAAACAGTACCAGCTCACCCAATTTGATAATACAGTATATCGAACAAATGAAAATAGGAAGTAATATATATAATCAAATCGCGACAAATAACAATATATATATCCTAAAATGCAGATATATATCTAAGGGATTATAAAACAATTCATAACAAATGGGGTTGGTCATATGCGAATATTTACTATATAAATAGTTCAATGCCCCAGCGAGAAAAGTTAAAGGCACTCACCTGGTATAAGCTTAAGTTTCGATCGGGAGATTCGCAGATTGATCTACGGTATTGCCTAGAATTTCACAACAAAGACTTCCGTCAGAGTTTAATTTAGGTAAAAAGATCCAATTGGCTACCCTATCGAAACTCAACTATTAGTTTTAATTCCTAAATTTTTTCTAAGTCTCGTATACCTACTATAAATCCCTAGGTGAAAATATCTTGTTTAGAAATCTTATTACTGAAATATAAAAGTGAACCCTTTAAGCCCCATAATTAATGAGATGATTATACAATTCCAAGACAAATGTTTAGCTTATGTATGTACCTATATAGTATGAATTTACATATCTATATATTGCATATATAGGTATCCGTGCATGAACATGTGCCTATGGATTTTAGATTTCATACAGATGCTCGTACTGGCTAAGAACAATTAACTTGTTGTGTGTGCGTGTGATAGTGATGATGAGGGAAGAATTTATTAAATAATATGCATGCAAGAATTTGACTTTAAATATTATGGTGCACGTGTGGTGGGGAATGATGATAAGAAAATGGAAGTCTTTTATGACTTTAAATATGTATTAGAAAGATAAATTAAAGAAGGAAACTTAGAGGATTTATGGAACTTACCTTTTTGTGTTGGAGTGAAAATGACAGGACAAGGAACTATTTATAGGGGCAATTTTATTAGTAAATTAATTAAACGTAGCTTATAGGTTTATAGGTTTGCAACTTGGGAGTTATGCATGCCTTATAGCTTTGCAACGTGTGGACCATGCATGCCTTATAGGTTTGTACGTGGGAATCATGCATGTCTTATAGGTTCATGCAGATAAATGTTATGACGCAACAAACCTCATCTATCTTTCTTCTTGGGTTAAGGAAGGCAAATGATTGGCTATTGGCTATTAAATATCTCAGATAAAAGTCTTTCTTTGGAGTTTATCTTTATTATTATTATTAGTATAATAATTAAATCTCCTTTTAAGTTTATCTGAATATCCTATTCCCTTTCCAGAAGCTTTAAGGGAGAAATCAATTTACGTTTTATTTTGTAAATAGTCTAATACCTCCTGTTGAGTTTAACTAAAGTCACTTATATATATATTTATAATATTTTTCTAATAATTAAATGTCTAGAATACTCTAGATTAGTACTAATTTTTATTATCTAGAATTAACGATTAAATAGCTAATAGTTGTAAAGTCAAGTATCTAGTTGACTTTTAAACATCAAATTTATATAAGTTAGTATCTTAATTACTAAAAATATAAGTTAGTATTATGACTATTTATTTTAAAAATTTTGGGGTGTGACAACTCTCCCCCCCTAAAAGAAATCTGGTCCCCAGATTCTAACCTGATTTTGTAAATAACTCGGGATGGTGTTTGAGCATCTTTTCCTCGGGTTCCCATGTGGCTTCTTCGACCTGATGGTTTCGCCATAATACTTTTACCAAAGGAATTTTTCGGTTCCTAAGCTCTTGGAATTTCTTGTCTAGGATACGGATGGGTTTTTCCTCATAAGAGAGATTAGCTTCGAGGGGTATGCCTTTGAGAGGTATTATGTGGGTTTCATCTGGATAATATTTTCGCAGTTGCGAGACGTGAAATACGTTATGAATGCCGGTAAGGTTGGGTGGTAGATCTAATCGATAAGCTACTTTTCCTATTCGCTCAATGATCTCAAAAGGTCCAACGTATCTCGGGCTTAATTTTCCTCCTTTCCCTATTCTGCTAAACCCTTTTCTTGGAGAGACCTTAAGGAACACGTTATCTCCAACTTCAAATTCCAATTCTCTTCGCCGTTTGTTCGCGTAGCTTTTCTGTCTATCCTGGGCTTCTTTCATTTTCTATTTTATGATTTGCACCTTATCAATAGCATCTTTGATGAGTTCTGGTTGTATAGCTCGATGTATTCCATCCTTCATCCATCTTCGTTCATCCAGATCCCAATATAGCGGAGATCGACATTTTCGCCCGTACAAAGCCTCGTAAGGAGCCATCTGTATAGAGGCTTGATAGCTATTATTATAGGCAAATTCAATAAGTGGTAAACACTTAATCCAGCTATTGCCAACATCTAGCACACATAACCTCAGCATATCTTCCAGATATCCTATTAGTCTTTCTGATTGCCCATCTATTTGAGGATGTGCCGCCGTACTGAAATGTAATTTTGTTCCCATATGCTCTTGCAACCTTTGCCACAATCTAGATGTAAATTTGGGATCTCGATCAGATACTATACTAGTGGGGATGCCATGTAATCTAACAATCTCCCGTTGGTAAAGTTCTGCCAAAGCTTCTACTTTATCATTTGTCTTGACAGGTAAGAAGTGGGCGGATTTGGTTAACCTGTCTACAATTACCCATATACTTTCATATCCTCCTCTTACCTTAGGCAGTCCCATCAGAAAGTCCATTGTGACCTGATCCCACTTCCATGTTGGGATGGGTAAGGGTTGCAGTGTACCACCTGGCTTTTGGTGTTCCCCTTTTACCATTTGGCAAGTTAAACACCGCCTTATAAAATCAGACACGTCTCTCTTCATACCGTTCCACCAGTAGTATCTTTTCAAGTCATGATACATCTTTGTTCCTCCGGGGTGGACAGTGTAAGGCGTTTTGTGAGCCTCTTCTAGTATTTCCCTTTTCAGCTCATCAGGTACGCAAATTCTTTCCTTATAGGGCATGATTCCCAGTTCATCAAGTCTCCAATCACTAGTGGTACTTCCCTTTGATATGAAAAGTTGTTTCTGGATCCATTCATCTTTGGCTTGAGCCTCACGGATTCTAGAGACAAGTTCCGATTGAATTGTCAGACTTGCAATCCGTATGCGTGACTTTATTCCAATGGAATCTCGGGGCTGTTCGATACATTCCTCCTTGGCTTTCAATTGTGCGACTACTGCCTTCCGACTAAGAGCATCTGCCACCACGTTCGCTTTTCCTGGATGATATAGGATTTGACAGTCATAGTCTTCCAAAAATTCCATCCATCTCCTTTGCCTCATATTCAATTCCTTTTGAGTAAACAAATACTTCAAACTCTTATGATCTGTATATATCTCAAAGCTGGTCCCATATAAGTAATGCCTCCATTTGGCTAGAGCAAATATGATTGCTGCTAGTTCGAGATCATGGGTAGGGTAGTTTTGCTCGTGGGGTCGAAGTTTTCGGGAAGCATAGGCTATAACCTTCCCTTTCTGTATTAATACACATCCTAACCCTTCTTTAGAGGCATCCGTATAGACTATAAACTCTTCTGACCCATCGGGTAAGGCCAATATTGGGGCTGTCATCAAGCGCTTCTTTAGTTCCTGAAAACTAACCTCGCACTTCTCTGTCCACTGATAAGGAGAGTCCTTGCGAGTCAGTTTTGTTAGTGGCTCAGCAATCTTGGAGAAGTCTTGTACGAAGCGTCGATAATAACCTGCAAGACCTAGAAAACTTCTGACCTCCGTAGGTGTTGTTGGTCGCTTCCAGCTGTTAACTGCCTCAACTTTAGAAGGGTCGACTTCAATGCCATTCTTAGAGATTATGTGACCTAGAAAGATCACCTTTTCCAACCAGAATTCGTATTTATTGAATTTCGCGTAAAGCTTATTATCCTTCAACGTTTGCAGCACAATACGCAAATGTTCGGCATGTTCCCCTTGAGTCTTGGAATACACCAAGATGCCGTCGATAAAGATAACCACAAATTGATCCAAATAGGGTCGAAAAACTCGGTGCATCATATCCATGAAAGCTGCAGGGGCATTTGTCAACCCAAAAGGCATGACAATGAATTCAAAATGACCATATCGAGTGTTGAAAGCGGTTTTAGGAATATCTTCTACTCGAACCCCCAGTTGATAGTACCCCTGTCTCAAGTCTAATTTCGAGTAAACTTGTGACCCTTGTAATAGATCAAATAATTCCTCTATATGGGGTAGCGGGTACTTGTTTTTGACAGTCATACGATTTAACTCTCGATAGTCAATACACATTCGAAGCGTCCCATCTTTCTTCTTAACGAAAAGCACAGGCGCTCCCCAAGGTGATGTGCTAGGCCGAATGTATCCACACTTTATCAACTCGTTCAGTTGGTTCTTTAATTCCTTCAGCTCTGCTGGGGCCATTCAATATGGTGTTTTCGAGTAAGGCTCCGCTCCCGGTATGATGTCAATCACGAACTCGATCTCTCGGGTTGGAGGTAGTGAGTTTAAATTCTCTGGAAACACCTCAAGGAACTCATTTACTACTGGTACTTCCTCGATATTCACTTGATCCTTTGGTGTAGCACCCGAGCGTTAGGTACCACATCCCCCACACCGGGACCCGACCCGTATATGAAATGGAAGTCCATACACGTGCCAAATCCACGGCGAACGGGGACACAACACACACGCTATGCTAGGCGGGACTAACCCTTAAACCAATCAGTGCAAGAATCATAAAATCAGAGTTAAATAAAATTCGCGGAAGCAAGAATAACATAGCATATACAATGAGCCACCAAGCTCCAAAAATAGATATACAAAAGCATTACATAATCAACGGCGCTCATGGCCTACAAAAATCATAACGCTCCAAACTAAAACTATAATCATACGCAAAATATCAACAAGAGTATGAATATGAGACAAAAGGAAGTGCTAAACATAAATGCAAGACCTAGACGACTTGTATTCCCGCCTAGCACTCCTATTCCTGCACAAAACAACTGGAAACAACCGGGTTCAGTCTAAAAGAGACTGGTGGGTATAAAGCGGGGCATAAATATATAATATCGCATAATTTAAACACATAGATGCAAGCCCTAATCCCGTGTGAAGTTTAGTAAGATTTTACCAAGTGGTTAAAACAAAAGGAAACATCAACGGGATTACGACGTTCATATTCATTCATCATTGTTCATAAATGTTCATAAGGGTTTATGGCCCGGCGAGTGGGCGTGCACAATCTCCAACCTACTCCTCGTGTAATCATAATTAATTATTCAATAATTCATTATCATACATAAATCTTTTGTGCTCATAAATACATGATCATAATCATTCATATACTCCTTTTTCCTCCGGGTGGTGGACGGGCTTGCAAGACCCGGCCACCGGTTCATACATGGGCCAATGGGGGTACATGAATCCCCCAAGGGCACTCAGCTCCCATTCCCCGCTAGAACTCCTAGCGAGGGCCGGTATCACCGTAGTTTGGTTGGGACTAGTATATGGGATCCCCGTCAGCCCTTGCTTCCTCGGTTAGCCACATATACTAAGTCCCGGGGCCGTGCAATCATAAATCATAAATATCTCGCCAAACATAAGGTAGGGTTCATAAATAAAAGAAAGGGTCATACGTTTGAAATTATTTACCCGAAATGACTCGATATAAATATATATACGATTTTGGCTTAAAACTTTGCACATAAGGAATATATAAGGTTGTTTTAACTAATAGAAGAAAAACCCACCTTTACCAAAGCAGAAATAAAGGCACAAGCGTCTCAAGGCTCGCCCTCGTCTCCGACCAAACCCGAATCTGTGCAAAAGAAAAGGTATGAGACTCATGACCACATATGACGCTCGGCAATGAAGTGCATATGACATGAATGCATAAATGATCATGTTATATCATAAAAATGTTCATGTGCACGATTAAAGAATTTAAATCATATAATCATTCATTCGTTCATATATTTCATTCAATTTCATAAGTTCATAATATTCATAATATTCATAAACTCATAATTCATAATTCATATCAATTAATCTAACATTCAATTAATAAGCATATCACATATAATATTCATATTCACATTTAGGAATAAAATAAATAAAACGTTCAATCAAAAGTCAGTAGAATAAATACGCGAAATAGAATTCAATTGATTTCAATAATTAAATTAAATTAAATAATATATAAAATATATAATAAATATACATAATATAATATATTTAAATAACCATATATAATAATATACAATATATATATAATATATACATATATACACGTACACACACACACATGCACATGCAATATATATACTATACACTATACACAAACCATGCATGCATATATGTATTTAATGTATATATATAATACATATATATATACATATTAAATCAAACCATGCATGAAAAATGATATAAGTAATTACACAATATATATATATATATACGTATATTCATGCACGTAGGAAGCATGCATGCTTAGCCTAATATATATATATATATAATAAGAATATACATGCAAAATAAATAACAAACACACACAAATACATATCTATTTACACAACCATGCAAGCAAAATAGCACCTCTTACAACTCTGCATGAATTGGAAGCAGCAACAGTAGCATACACACAGCACACAATTACAGCAATACAGGAAAAAAATGCAGACAAAATAGTAGCAGCAGCAGTTCCAGGAAACGCAGCAAGAAATCAAGCAAAACGGGGTGACACCCCCGTGTCACCCTCCAAGCCTGGACCGAGACACCCCCGTGTCTCGGTACAGAAAATCCAGGCCGCGATTGCACCCCCGTTCCTCGCTGGAACGGCCAAAAATGGCACGCCCGTGACGTGCAACAACAGCAGCCTCTAAACGCAGCAGAAATCGCAGAAAACAGAGCAAGAAAAGGCAGCCATGTACGAGCAAGAAAGGCAACAAAATCATGCATGAAAAGCTGTAAAAGACTCAGTTAAACACACCCAAGAATCCATGAAAGAGACAACAAAAAGGAAGAAGGAAATCTCAGCAAATTGATAGCAAAAATTATGCGTGAAAAACAGGGTAAAACGCGAAGAAAAACAGGGCATGAACGATTCACTCCTTCTCCATCTATTCAACTCAGTTAAGGCCAACAAATAAGCAGCAAAATACCATATATTCAACAAGGAAATCAGTTCGAAAAGTGATCAATCAAGAGAAGCTGTCAAACGTGACTTTTCATGAAAGTTTTCTCAAGTGCCATAACTGATAACTCATAAATACCTCAACTACCATGTAATCAATGATCATAAGTGAAGTGAGGATGTCAAAACAATCAATCTCAAGCTTGGAATCAATCTAAATCATTGAGAAACGAAGAAGGTCAAGAATTTGCCCAAAACCTTCATTTTCGGGAAAAATCCCCAGAATGGATGAAACCTTACTCAAAATCATGAATGAAAAGATGAAAATGCTCAGAATTAATCATATAATACAACCCTTAACTTACCTTGATGATTGGTTGAAGTTTGGATGAGATTTGAGCTCCAAAATCTCCAAGGTTGAAGGGTTACGGGACTGGAGAGAAAAACAGTAGCTTTGGCTGAGTTTTGGGGCTTGTGTGAGGATAATCTCGGTTAGGGCTTGATATGTCATGCTAGGAGGTTGAGTTAGGGATCTAAGGAATCAAACCATGGTTACTTTGGTTATGGTTTGGCCAAGATATGGCTGAATTAGTGCAACAAGGTCAAGTTGGTCGCCGATTCGTTTTTCGGTTGAAATTCGGAGGTTCAAACGACTTAGGAAAAATGTAAGGCTAAGTTTACTAAACTCGAATTTTCGTTACGAGTTCAGCGGAGTTGACGGAACTCGAATCCGAGTTCCCGAGCTCAAGATATTAAATTCGGAACCAAGGGTACGCTAAGTGCTCGTTAGCTCCCGTTTTGGTTCCTCAAATAAAATTAAATTCGTTAACATAACAAATGAATTCAAAAACATAAATTGAGCATAAAATCATGTTCATAACACATATATGTACGACATATTACAAATTCGTGCCAATTCGATATCATATCATATAAGAACGAAGCACAAAATAAACGAATAAACTCAATCATGCAATTCATGCATATTCATATAATTTTCCATGCACATTTAATAATCTCCATGCAGAAATGAAATTCATGCACAATTTAATTCCCATGCATAATTATGATTTACATGCATAATTATATTAAATTCCACGTATAATATATATATAAATAAGTAATCAATTAAAACATGATTAATTAATATAACATATAATTAGTATAATCATTAAATTAATAATATAATAATTAAACATATATATATATATATATATATAATACGAAATATATATATATATAATTAATAATATTAAAATAAAATATTATAATATAATATAATAAAATAATAACAATTATAATAGAAATTAAATATAAAACACGTAAAAACAATTAATTCGCGCAAATTAGTAAACACATACATCGTACCTTTACGTCCGAGAAATCGGGGCGTTACAATCTCTCCCCCTTAAAAGAATCCGTCCTCGGATTCACTGCTCGCTCGGAAACAACTCGGGGTGAAATCTTTTCATCTTATCCTCCGTCTCCCACGTAGCCTCTTCGGTTTTATCACTTCTCCACAGAACCTTGACTAGTGGAATACGCCGATTTCGAAGTTCCTGAAACTTTCGATCCAATATCTTAATCGGCTTCTGAACGAAGGTGAGATCCGGTTCTAATTCCACTTCTTCAACCGGTAGAACCTCGGCCTCATCTCGATAATATTTTCGGAGCTGTGAGACATGAAACACGTTATGAATCCCAGTCAAATTCGGCGGCAAATTCAAACGATACGCCGTATCCCCAATCTTCTCCAAAATCTCATACGGTCCCATATACCGAGGGTTTAACTTTCCTCCTCGTCCAATCCTTGAGAACCCTTTTCGTGGGGAAGCCTTTAAGAAAACCCTATCTCCAATCTCAAACTCCAAATCCTTCCTCCGAAGATCTGCATAACTCTTTTGTCGATCCTGAGCAGCCTTCATCCGTTGTCTAATTATCTGGACCTTATCAATGGCCTCTTGTACAGCCTTAGAGGGTTTTTCCTTTCTTTCCCCTCTTTTAATCCCTTCTTGCTTGGTCCAATTCCATTCCTCCAAGTCAAAGAACAATGGTGATCGACATTTACGTCCATACAGAGCTTCATAAGGGGCCATTTCAATCGAGGCTTGATAGCTATTGTTGTAAGCAAACTCGATTAACGGCAACTGTTCATTCCATGAACTCTGAAAGTCCAATGCACATGCTCTCAACAAATCCTCCAGATACTTAATTAACCTTTCTGATTGTCCGTCGGTCTGAGGATGGAAAGCTGTGCTGAATTGAAGCCTTGTTCCCAAGCACTTCTGTAATTCTTGCCATAACCTTGAAGTAAATCTGGGATCCCGATCCGAGACAATACTAACAGGTACACCATGAAGTCTAACAATCTCATCATTGTACCTCTTGGCCAACTTACTCACTTTATCGGACATCCTGATAGCCAGAAAATGAGCTGATTTTGTCAACCTGTCCACAATAACCCAAATTCCATCGAAACCTCCTCTCACTCTTGGTAATCCCGAAACAAAATCCATAGCTATTTGTTCCCATTTCCATTCCGGGATAGGTAATGGTTGAAGTAGCCCCGATGGCTTTTGATGTTCTGCCTTTACCACTTGACAAGTCATACAATGCTTCACGAAGTCGATCACATCCCTTTTCAATCCATTCCACCAATAAAATTGCTTAAGATCCTTATACATTTTGTTCCCTCCGGGATGTATCGAATAACCTGACCGATGGGCTTCCTCAAGAATAATCCTTTTTAATTCTTCCGGGACGACAACTCTATTCTTGAATCTTAGAAGTCCCGTATCATCAAACCCAAACGGACACTCTGAATCAGCTCGAGCTTTCTCAGCTAATTTCTGAACCTCGGGATCATTCCTCTGAGCATCAAATAATCTCTGTTTAAGATCTGGTTGAACCGTAATATTCCGAACACTAGCCCTCAGTCTGAACAACTCATTCTCATTTCCAATTTCCACTTTCACATTGGACACGCTAGCTTTCCGACTAAGCGCATCCGCGACCAAATTGGCTTTGCCGGGATGGTATCGGATTGTACACTCATAATCCGCCAAAAGTTCCATCCAACGCCGTTGTCTCTTATTCAATTCCTTTTGTGAGAATAAGTATTGGAGGCTCTTGTGATCGGAAAAGACCTCGAACAAAATTCCATAAAGATAGTGTCTCCACTTACCCAAAGCAAAGATCACTGCCGCTAATTCTAAATCGTGAGTGGGGTAGTTCTGTTCATGCTCTTTCAATTTCCTTGAGGCATAGGCGATCACTCTTCCATTTTGCATCAACACACATCCCAAACCTTCATTTGAGGCGTCCGTATAAACTGTATATCCTTCTGTACCTTCGGGAAGTGCTAATACAGGAGCGGTGGTCAACTTCTCCTTTAAAAGTTGGAAACTAGCTTCACATGCCTCGTCCCACTCAAACTTAACCGCTTTCTTAGTCAATCGGGTTAAAGGAGCCGCAATCTTTGAGAAATCCTGAACGAATCTCCGATAGTAGCCTCCCAAACCCAAGAAACTCCTTATTTCTGAAGCATTTTTCGGGCTTTGCCACTGAATAACCGTCTCAATCTTAGAAGGGTCTACTTCTAAACCTTTCCTTGAAATAATATGGCCCAGAAATGCTACCCGATCAATCCAGAACTCACATTTGCTAAACTTAGCATACAACCGATGTTCCCTTAAGGTTTCCAACACAATTCTGAGGTGCCTTGCATGATCCTCTGGAGTTCTCGAATAAACCAAGATGTCATCGATGAAAATTACCACAAACTTATCCAAATAGGGCCGAAAAATTCGATGCATCATATCCATAAAAGCAGCCGGAGCATTAGTTAATCCAAAAGGCATCACTACGAACTCGTAGTGTCTATACCGGGTGTTAAATCCCGTCTTCGGAATGTCCTCTTCCCGGATCTTCAATTGATAGTATCCTTGTCTCAAGTCCAATTTTGAATAAACCCCCGAACCTTGCAACATGTCAAATAAATCCTCAATATGGGGCAAAGGATACTTATTCTTTACAGTCATCCGATTAAGCTCCCGGTAATCTATACACATTCTTAAGGTTCCATCCTTTTTCTTAACAAAGAGAACCGGAGCACCCCAAGGTGACGAACTTGGCCGAATATATCCAACTTCGAGCAATTCCTCTAATTGAATCTTTAATTCTTTCAACTCGGCCGGTGCCATCCGATATGGAGTCTTAGAATACGGTGTGGATCCTGGGTGTAAGTCAATAACGAACTCGATCTCACGGTCGGGTGGTAGAGAACTCAAATTCTCCGGAAACACATC
>JAZIFV010000313.1:0-42269 GCA_037501455.1 Lantana camara
GCATGTATTTTTTTTTTTTTTTTTTTTTTTTTTATTTTTTTTTTTTTTTTTTTTTTTTTTTTTTTTTAATAAATATAAAATAAAAAAAAGAGGTAAAGAAAAAAAAACCTTAAGAATGTTATGTTTATTTTTTGTGGATTAGTTTGATGTATTTTTAAGGTCGGGAATGAACCTTTGGAGGTGCCAAGGGTAGTTATCTTCAATGGTAGGTTAGGTTTCGAGATGGGTGAAGGAAATAACTATGGATCTGA
Source organism: Lantana camara (assembly GCA_037501455.1). NCBI lineage: Eukaryota > Viridiplantae > Streptophyta > Magnoliopsida > Lamiales > Verbenaceae > Lantana > Lantana camara. Next base: position 252 of record JAZIFV010000313.1, read on the forward strand.
AATTCGGGACGGATGATCAAGGGGATTAGGGGAGGTCAAGCTCAGTTAATTAAAAAGAGTTGGTTGGCCGAAAGAAGATTATGGGAAATGACGAAAGATCGAAGAAGATTGGAAGCAGGATAAGTCAGAAGGGAATAAAGAATGAAATCCCTAGAGGATCTATCAATTGCTTGGTTGGGGTATCCTGAAGAGTTTAAAGACAAGTTGCGCATTGAATTCACTTTCGGGGCAGACCACGCTTTGGACAACGAAACTTACCATTCTGAATTATGCAACTACGGTGAACGGTACCTGAAGCATCCATGATACACGCATCCATGCGAATTTAATTCAAATAGTTTTCGGCTATGTGCTTTGATTCCCTATCATGTTAACTTGGAATAATTGTTGATCAACGTGGATGATATCTATTACCTGCTTTAGGCGTTTTACATATTTTTAATTATTGTTTTGTGTTGTGTTGCTCGGGAGTATTGGAGACTTCCTTGCTTTGTTGTCATTTGTAAGAGACGGGGATTCTCTTATTTTCGTTTGAGAGACGGGGTGCTCTCTTTGCTTGCGAGAGACGGGGTTCTCTCTTTGTTGCTTTTGAGAGACGGGGTTCTCTCATTGTTGTTTGAGAGACGGGGATTCTCTCCTTGTTGTTTGTAAGGAACGGGGTTCCTTCATTAATTGTTTTAAGCAGATAGTGAATCCGAGGACGGATTCTTTTAAGGGGGAGAGGTTGTAACGCCCCCGTTTTTCTTATTTTGTATAGCATGACATATGTGTTTACCTTATTGCGCAAATTAATTGGTTTTTAGTGTTTTCTAAAATTAAATTTCATTGTTTAATTGTTAAATAAGTGATTAATTGAAATATATGCAATATTTGATTTTTAATTTATGGGAATAACTTGTGTGCTCCTTAATTACGCGAAATAATTATTTATATGTGTTTTACATATTTAATTTATTAAATGTATTAAATGTTAATTATTTTATTTAATGTTATTATTATTAAATACATTAATATAATAGAAATATATTTATATATATATGCTAATTGTTACGTGTGCATGTTATGCATGCATTTTAGATTTTATAAATAATTATGCATGCATTTGTTATTAATATCATAATTATGCATGCATGTATTATAAGTTATATATATATATATATATATATATATATATATATATATATATATATATATACGTATGTATTTTTATATTATTTGGAATATCATGAATTTTATTGTTACATTGCGTATGAGTGACATTTACGTGCTTCGTTTCTATTTGAATTGATACCGAAATTTCATGCAAATTTAATATGTTGAACTTATACGTGTCTCGTATATGAACATTTGTTCGTTTCATATTTTCGGATTCATTTACATATGTTTCGAATTTAATTTGAATTTTGGAATCCAAGTCGGGGGCTAACGAGCACTTAGCGCACCCCTTGGTTCCGTATTTAATATCTTGAGCTCGGGAACTTGGATTCGAGTTCCGTCAACTTCGCTGAACTCGTAACAAAAATTTGAGTTTAGTAAACTTAGCCTTATATTTTTCTAACGTCATTTGAACCCCCGATATTCAACCGAAAAATGAAACGGCGACGAAACTGACCTTGTTGCACTAAACTAACCATATCTTGCTCAAACCTTGACCAAATTAACCATGGTTTGATTCCTTGGAACCCTAACTCAACCCTCTAACCATCCTTATCCACCCCAAAGCGAGATAACCCTCAACACTTAAAGAAATTCAGCCATTCTTCCTCTGTTTTCCAGAAATCCCGTAGCCAAGCCAACCTCTTGAGATTCAAGCTCAAATCTCTTCCAAACCTCCATTAATTCACAAGGTAAGCTTGGTTATGTTATGTACATCCATCATGAGTCATTTTCATTCATTCATCCCTAAAATTTGAGCATGAATTCGTGAGCTTTTGACAGAAATAAACATATAGAGATTTAGGTTTGAATTTGGTTGATCTTCTTCCATACTTGAGCTTTTTGGATGATTCCAAGCTTGAAAATGATTGTCTTGATCTCTTCTTGGCATTTATGGTAATGTTTTAGCTGGTAGTTGAAGCTTTCATAAGCTATCATACATGAGATATTGAAGGTGGTTGTGATGCTCTGTTTTTCGCTGCTAGGTGCTGCGCCAGTTTGCTGCTGCGTTTGAGGGGTGTGTGGCTTGTTTGTGCTGAGTTTTATTGTTCTTTTCATGTCCATACTTACCTGATATTGTTGGGAGAAGATTGGTTTTGGTTATGCTCTGTTTCGCTTGGATTGCTGCGTCAGTTTGTTGCAGTCGCGCAGGTCGCGCCCGCGACCATGTTTGCCTGCAAATTGGGTCGCGCAGTACTCTGCCCTCGTATTCCTTAATTTGGAGAAAATTTCTGGAAATTAAGGGTAGCGGCCGCTACCATTTTGTGAAGAAAATGGGTCGCGGCCACGACCCCTGTTTTCTGAAAAATTCCAGCCGCGAACCTTGTGTGGTTGAACTGTAACTTTGTTCTTCTCCTTTCCTTCTGCATGCATGATTGTGAAGTGTATATATATATATATATATATGCATGGTAATTCATGCATAAATTATGATTAAGTGTAGAGTTCATGCATGCATGTATAAATTATAAAATTTCATTTTGATAGAATGCATGCATGTATAGTTATAAAGTTCATTTTATACTTTGCATGCATGATTTACATGCATACGTGAATATATGTACAAATATATCTATATAAATATTAATATTAAGTTAAATAATGATATATATATATATATATATATATATATATATATATATATATATATATATTAATTATGGTTTAATTTGTTTAAATTTTAGAATTTAATGGTTATTCAATTTATGTTTTATTTAATTTCCTAAATTTAATTGAATGTATTTACTTGTTCATTTTCTAATTGTAAATGTGATTGAATGTATTTAATTATCGAATTCCTAATTTTATATGTGATTTACTTTAAATTTACATGCATGATTTACATGCATACGTGAATATATGTATAAATATATCTATATAAATATTAATATTAAGTTAAATAATGATATATATATATATATATATATATATATATATATATATATATATATATATATATATATATATATATATATATAATTATGGTTTAATTTGTTTAAATTTTAGAATTTAATGGTTATTCAATTTATGTTTTATTTAATTTCCTAAATTTAATTGAATGTATTTACTTGTTCATTTTCTAATTGTAAATGTGATTGAATGTATTTAATTATCGAATTCCTAATTTTATATGTGATTTACTTTATACTAAGATTTAATTGAAATTCTTGAATTAAGTTGATTGAAAATGTGAATTATGATTTGAACGAACGTGAATGAATGATGGAATGATTTGATTATATGATTTAAATTCCTTAATAGTGCACATGAACATTTTCATAACATAATTTAGCTTTTATACATTCATGTCATAATCATTTCATTGTCGAGCGTCTTAATTGGTCATTTTGAGTCTCACTTTACCTTTCTTGCACAGATTTTGATCCCGTGGGAGACGAGGCCAATCCTTAAGGCTTTCGTATCTTCTTTTGTCATTATAAGGTGGGTTTCTCTACTACTTAGATAAAACGACCCGATATATCTCCCTATGTGAAAAGCTTTAAGCCAAAGTGATACGATATATATAAATATTGAGTCTTTTATCGAGTAAACGATTACAAACGTAAAGCCCTTATTTCTTGAAACCTACCAAATGTTTTGGCGAGTATTGATTGATTGATTGCACTGATTGGGGCCCGGGGTTCTTGGTGTGAGTGGCTATCCGAGGAAGCATGGGCTGACGATGATCCCTCACACTAGTTCCCACTATTGAACAGCGGTACCGGACCTCGTCAGGAGATTGGTGGGGAAAGGGAGCTGAGTGCCATCTGGGGAGTCATGTAACCCCTTTTGGCCAATGATTGGGTGGCCGGGTCTTGCAAGCCCACCCACCAACCCGGAGGAAGAAGGTGTATATGACCGATTGAATAGAATCGATTGATTGAGCACAAAAGAATGATATGCATGAAAGACTTAATGAATGAATGATTGTTGAATCACACGTGGTGTTGGTTGGAGTTGATGCACGCCCACTCGCCGGGCCACTAATGACCTATTGTAAAATTGATCATTATAATCCCTTTCGATGATTCCTCTATTTTTCCCACTTGGGAACCGTTTCTAAAACCTCGCTTGGGATTATAATCTGCATGTGATTATTTAAATTCAGTTATATATTATATTTATGCCAATGTTTTATACCCACCAGTCCCTTTTGGACTGAACCCGTTTGGTTTTCAGCTGTTTGGTGCAGGTGTCGAGAGAGCTAGGCGGGAATACGAGTCCTAGGTCTTGCATTCGTCTCTAGCTCTGTATTTTGATTTTACACTTACATCTCACACTTTTGATTATTGTATTTGGATATTATATCGGAGCGTACATATGTTTTGGGCCGTGATGGCTTACATTGATGTATATGAATTATATTTTGGAGCTTGGATGCTCATGGTATATATATGATATGCTTTGCTCGTTTATTGCTTCCGCTTTATGGATTTGCTCTGATTCGTATGGTTAAGGGTTAGCCCGCCTAGCATAGAGTGTGTGTTTGTCCCCGTTCGCCGTGATTTAGCTCGGGTATGGATCGTTCATTTCATATTCGGGTCGGGTCTCGGTGCGGGGGATGTGACACCTTACGCTCGGGTGTTACAGTGGAGCTTCGAGCGCTCACTTTTTCCCAATAAGCTTGCCATTATTCAAATTCGAGGGCCCTTCACCCTCGTTCTCAGAGGAAGATCCTTCGACGGCCCCAGATGGGCCATCCTCCGCAGGATAGGTCTCCCTCGAGGTCTTCTTTTTGTTCTTCTTTTTGTAGAGTTTGGCCCTTTTACGCTCGGGGCCATCTTCATCCAATTTGGGGAAGTCGACTGACTTTCTGGTGGAGCCTTCTTGTATAGTTTGTTTGGGCTTGTGGCTTCGTAGGGAAAGGATGTAGCACTCCCAAGCCTCTTTAACGTTGCACAGAACCTCGTTCGTTCCCTCGGGAGTGGAGAACTTTACTTTCTGATGGTATGTGGAAATCACTGCTTTGAAATCAACGAGGGTCGGGTGTCCAATGATGATGTTGTATGGGAGGTCCACCTCTACCACTGCATAAAGGACGCTCAATGTCTTTCGCTGTGGGGCGCGAATGAAAGAGGTGGCCAAGCGAATTTATCCGCGAGGGACGATCTCGAAACCCCCAAAGCCGACAAGGGCTGTTCTGAGGGGTTCGAGGGGAATGTTTGTGATATTCATTTTTTGAAACGTGGAGTAGGGGAGCACGTTCACTGAGCTTCCACTATCAATCAAGACGCTCTTTACAACATGATTATGAACATCTAAGCTAACCACCATGGGGCAGTCAGAGGTTTCATCGACCCCATGAGGTGTTACAATATGCTCTAGGTCATTCTCTGTGAATCCTACAATGTCATTCTCCTTCGAGCGTGAGGTGCTATTGACAGAAAGCACCGGCTTGGGTTGGGAAGGTCTCTGATCATAGCTTCGGACATAGCGTCACCGGGACGCGTTGGAATGTCCTCCCGAGGGTCCTCCTACGATCATGTGAATGACCCCAAAGGGTTGGTTTTCCACCTCGACGGCTTTCTCTTTGCCGCGGTCACTTGTCCCAGCGTGATGACGACGGGGGCTCCTTGAGCGTGAACGACTTCTTCCCCTAGCCCTCGCTCGTTCAGCACAGTGCTCGTCATACCTCTCCAGTACATTCACAAATTCCTTGAGATGCCCCCCAGCAACGAGCCTCTAGATCTCACTCTCAAGCTGACGGCATTCATTCGTGTCATGCCCTTTCTGTTTGTGGAAGACACAATATTTTCCTAAGCGTTTTTGAGCCACGGTTTCCCTCATCTTGGATGGCCTTTGGAACAGTTTTTTGTCTGCCATGGAATAGACCTCAGCAATGGGCCTATTGAGAGGGATGCACTCGAACTTGCGGGTAGGTGGAGAGTTCCTTCGGGCGGGACGAGGGCTACGGCGGCGGTTCTTGTGGGCTTCCCCCTTGTCCTATTGAATCCGATCAGCCCATGGGGCACTGGCAAGCTTATGGGCCCTCGCAATATACATATCTTCGAGGGTAAAGTAGGAATCCGCAATGTCCCTTAATTCTGTCAGCGATCGGGGCTTCCTCTTTGCCACCTCCTCAGCGAATTCCTCGCTGACATAGTTCTTGGTGTTGATGGCTCCGAACAGGATGTGACTCACGAAGTCCATCGAGGGTCTCTCCACTAATAAGACCTCTTTGTTGAATCTGCCCATGAAGGATCTAAGGGTCTCGTTTGGTCCTTACTCGAGGCTATAAAGGGTCGTGGCGGCGGAAGCTGGTGCTTTCAAGGAATTGAAGTGGCTCAAGAAGGCGTCTGTCAAATCATTGTACCCTCGAATGGAGGGAGGAGGAAGTTTCTTATACCACTCCTGAGCCATCCCAATGAGAGAGGTCACGAAGACCTTGGTCCAGTAATGACTGGAATGCTCGTAGAGATGTATCAGGTATACAAAGTGGTCCAGATGCTCGGCTGGGTCCGTTGTCCCATCATACCGGTTGACTGACGTGGGGATCTTACCTTTCCCCGCACGCGCCATCAAGACTTCGTCAATGAGGGGGGATCCACCTGTCAAAGGCCTGTAGTTCCGGCCCTCGCGGTCGTGCTCTTCGCAATCTTCCTCATTCCCGTGGCGGGAGATCTGGCTGTGTGTGTGGCGAGCGTCTCTGGCCCTGGACTTCTCACCCCCAGCATGGAGGGTGCGAGACCGCGCACGAGAGAGTTGCTCCACTATATTCTGGAGTCCGTTGAGCTGATCCTGCACTGCGTCTAATTGAGGGTCGTCGATATTTCTGCGGCTTGCCCTCTCTGTGGCCCTCGATTGGACCTCTTCATTTTCAGCTGCCCTATTCTGAGGGGCTCTCTCCTTTTCAACAGGCTACTGCACCTGGGGAACCCTCGTTGGGGCCTCATTTCCATTTGCTGGTGGTGGTGGCGGTGGCTGGGCCCTCAGTACGTTTTGGGCAGTTGTCAGTGGATGGACTGGGAGCCCTCCTATTGGTGGAGAGGGTTGATAGCTGAGGGGAAGTAGGCGGCGGTAAAGTGCTCCCAAGCGTTATGCACCACCTGCGCCTCGCATTGCGCATAGAGCGCCTGAAGCTGCTGGGTGGTGATTTGGGGCATCTCCACCCCTGTATTTCTATTGGGAGCGACATAGGAAGACATAATGTTCCTATCTGGTAGGGTTGGACCATAGACACCAAGTTTGGCATCGATCCAGGCATCATGCCTGGTTGCATGTAAGTGTAACCTGGGGGTGGCATGACCATGGGATAAACTGCGGGATTGACGACGGTGGTGGAAGGAAGGAGCGTGGTTGGTGGAAGAACGGAGCTAGTCCCTTCAGCAGCATTCCCTCCGACTGGGAGGATTCAGGCGGCGGCTTCTTTGTCTCCCATACCGTCTCCTACAGCTGGTGGAATTGCACCCCCGGCTGGGGGGTTGTTCTCCATATTTTCCTCGTTCACAGGTGGCAGAGCACCTCTATTGTCCAAGAGTCCGGATCTGGTTGCAGTTACCATGATTGAAGGCTGCTTGATATTACTATTTAACTAGCTCAGGGAAGAATCTGATGAAGATGAAGATGGTGGTGACCGATTTCCCACAGACGGCGCCAAAAATGATGGTGCATGAATTGGATTCTTAAGATGCAACCAACACTTTAAGATTTATTTGTGGAAGGGAAAGACCATCACAGGCAAACAGCCTCAGGAACTGGGTTTCCTTTTGAGCGTGGCTTCTTCCAGCTAGGATAACACCAAGAGTCAGAACGCAGTATGGATGCCGCAATGGTGTGTGTGAAATGCAGAGCTTGAAGAAGAAGAGGAAGAAGAAAAATGGAGGAGAATGCCCAGTTCAGTATATGCAATGTCTTGGGAAGAAGATGACTTAGGGAAGAATGCATGGGTCTCTCCCTATTTATATGTTAGGGGTGAGGGTGCCTTGGGTATTTTGACCAAGTGGTCCCAAACCTGTGTTGCCCTAACACGTGGCGAACTATGATGGTGTGAAAGCGATGTCTCTGAAAAGTGGGCGGCGTGTCAGGTACGGGGTACGCACTGCCCCTGTGTCAGAGGTTGTTGGCGAGGGTAGTGCGATGGGAGGCTCAAGATCTGTCATGCAAGCGTACGGATATGTAACAGCCCGGATTTTTGAGATCAGGATAGCACGGGTAAGTAAAGGGTTAAGAGGAAAGCGTTTATAGCCTTAGTCCATTACATATTCCATTTTACGTGAATTATGTGCATTTATGTTCTGATTTATGTTTTGTGCCTTCTTGAGAGAACCATATCACTATTCATTTGCCGAACCCTAAATCTTTACCTAAAACTTAAGAAACCTTAGAAATTTGATTTCCATAATTTCCAAATTCATATTATAACTTTTTTCATTCCGAAATACGTTTTGAAAATTGTTTGTCAAAAAATTCCATTTAGGTCCCTAGTTACTATTCACCCTTAATTGTAGGAATTTTCGAAACACTTTTACCTATCCAATATTGGGTTCGATAGAAACCTTGCAAAATTTTATGAATTTTGGTATGATTCCCAAACCCTAATTCTTAATGTAGCTTCCGTAGAAATCAAAACCGGCCGAAAAAACCCTAATTTTGCCCTAAATTAGAAATTTATGAATTTCAACGTTTTCCTATTCAATATTATAACCATTGCGAACCTTGGATTATTTTACGAATTTTAAGATCTTTTCCAATTCCAAGTTCAAGCCCTAGCTCATTTTATAAAATTTTCTTATTTTTCCTAAAGTACTATTCCCGTCGTAAAAACTAACTTTTAAACCGTACAACATTTGGTATCCAATATTATACTCAAAATAATCCTTGAATTATTTTATGACTTATGAACACTTTCTCGGAAATTGATTCATATCCTAGTTCCGTTTTAGGTATTTTCTCATATTTTCCAAAATTCCGAACCTTTACTACTTTAATTCTAAACGTTTAAACGTTTAAAGTTTGTAACCATGGGAAAACCCTTTCGATCCTCTTTCTCTTACAACTTTTCTCATTTCAAACTAAAACCTAGACATTCTCCTACGAATTTATGATCATTTTGCCCTATTTTAGATTTATTTTATTTATGATGTATTTCTTACATAATTATGTATACATAAGCACTTACATCACATATACACCTAAGTATACACCTAGCATAACACCTAAACCCCATAATCATATTCTTAGCTTACTCATCAGCATGAATCATACCCTAAACTCTTAGAAATTGCAAGGTAAGCCCCTAAATCCCAAGTATAAATACCCCTCCAAGCTCATTTCCAAAACTACACCAAAATCTCCCAACATGTCTCTCTCTCTCTCATGACTCTCTCTCTCTCCCAAGGTGTGCTTTTCTTTTATTATTTCATGCTTTATATTATGTTTTTAATATAATAATATTAGTAGCATGCTTAGGTTTAATTAAATTATGCTTTAGGAATTTATTTTTATGAAATATATGCATAATTGTTAGTTTTATGTGCAATGTGCTTACATTATGGAATTTTATTTAATTAAATGCATGAATTATGATATGATATAATATGAATATGTATTTAAATAATTATTTTCTTGTTTGATTAAATTCATGCTTAGATTAATTTATTTAGACTTAATTTTATGATTAAAGTTACTTAAAGTGCTACATTGTGAGTTTAATTATGTGTTATGGACTTAGAACTTGTTAAATCTGATCATGAGCTAATATGAACACATTCATAAGTCTAAGAACATGTTCATGTTGTTCTTGAATGATTTTAAGTGCACGAGTGATAGTAGGTGTGTGTGTGAGTTCGATTTTATGTTATAAAGTGTTTAATTCATAAGAATTTGAATAGTAAATGTTTTCAATAGTAATTTTGACTTTTTGGTCAACATATATCCATATAATTTCGAAAATTAATTAAAAATAATTATAAAATAAGTTTTGGAATTTTTAAAGAAAGATTTTACTCGAATTTTCCAAAAATCGGTAAGTTATGAAATAATTTCAAAATCTAACCTACATTGTTAAATTAAACCCTAGATTTCATTCCTAATATTCTAATTAGGATTATAAAGTGATTGCTAAATATTTGATCAATTAAAGATTTCTTAAAACCTAATTAATTAATTAAATTCCCTTAAACGGTTAAATTTTGGTTTTACCGGGAATTCTCTAACATGTTAAATTTCATGTACCTTATGTGGTTATCTGGTTAGAATAATAAGATCTAACTTGTTACTCTTTTAAATGTGAATATTGTATGCCTTATGTGCTTATTTGATTGGAATAAAGAACCTAGTCCTAAGCCTATAATAGTCAATACTTTCAGGCGAACTGGAATTCACATTTCAATGTCTGGTTATCGGTATAGGTGAGGTTTAAAATATTTTCAACTGAAATCATGCCTATATCTATGTATCTACATAAAACTATTTTGAAACCTACCTATTATTTGATTTACTCCCTATACGTACTATTATACAATATCCCTCTTTATGAGGAAAATACTTTTATGTTGGAATCAGGGTCTTACCCGGACATTAAACATTTCAGTCCTATTATTACTAAGAACTGATTCTCGACTAAGCAAGCAAAATATCTTATCATTATCATTATGGGCCCCGGCGCGCAGCTGTGTCGAGCAATACCCGGAAAGTATCGGGCCGAGGGTATTGTTGGTGCCACAGACCGCCGCCAACTCTTGGTAGTGGTTTAGCTGGAGGTTAGTTACTCCACGCCAAGAGGTTTACAAGGGAGACAACCTCCCTGGGAGAGATAGTTGCCTCCCACTTATTATATATATCGTCTCTAGGGTTTGATCCCCTATTGACACTACGGAGTAGCGGAGTTATTATCATATTTGGCTTTATTAAAGTATCGGTGCCTTGATCAGCCCGGTACTGTTTTACCAAATTATTCAAGGAGTTACGGATGGAGAGGCCTAGCTTGCGGGCATTAAAGTTCTTATTACAAACGGTTCATATTTCTACAAATATTCCAAACTACCCTTATCCCTGTTTTACACGTGTCATGAACCGTTTCATATTTGTTATATCCTACTGCTACTATTTTAGATCAAGATCTCCTTGATCATATATATATACGTATACATATATCTATAAACTATTATAACCCCTTCACTGAGTCAGTTTGACTAACCCTCTAGCCTATTTTGAAACGCATGATTTCAGGCATCAAGGACGACAACTAGAGGTATCTTGAAGCAATATAATAATAGGTTGGGTAAGAGTACACTATCTTGAGCCTTTCCGTTTAAATAAACTGTCTCATCCTTTGTTCTTGCATGGCACCCTGTTGTACTCTTTTGCCAATTACTTTGCTCAGTAATGATAATCCTTGTTCTTTATACGTTATTCTCCCCGTTCATTGGTAAAGTTTGAATCTCTTTATCCTCCGCTGCACTGTGACATACACTCCACTCATATATTATCCAGACCGTTCGCCGTAGTATTTCCTGAGTGTTGGGTCTAACCTCCACTCGGGCAGTATTGCGGTGCGGGGGTTGTAGTACTGGGGAGGTGCTACAACTTAAAGTGGTATCAGAGCCCCAGGTTTCGGAAATCTGGGGTTCATTGAGTCTCATGAGTATTCTTGTATCCTTAGTGCTTAAATTATGATCAATCACTGTTTGGGGCGGCCGACCAACGTGTGATTTGTTATAATTGTAGTACTAAACCCTTTCTTCATCAAGCCCACCATATGGTTTCAAGTCACACCAACATCCGGAGTGTTATTGAATCCTTCAATACTCTTCGAAACTATCAAATTCCTGGTAGATTCGGTTATAAGATCTACATTTCTTTCATCGTTTTACTCATATTTCCAACTTGTAAAACACTTCACTCATACTTTCTAGCTCATCTAAAGTCTCAAGTTATTAGAATTACTTCAAGATACCAGTAGGACCGAAAACTAACTTATTAATTTCCTGTGCCTTTATATATATACTTTATCTTCGCTAAAGATGTTGTGTCTGTTAATTGCTATTAATTGGAAATTTTAATTTTGTGATCGTTTGCACATCATTCTCAACTACCATTCATTATATTATATCTATAAGGGTGATTGCAATTTAAAATTGTCATCCCCAAAGCTGTTAAAGGTACGCATTCTAAACACGCCAGTTACTACTTTATATGATCCTGGCGCCACACATCCATTCATTGCATCCGAATTATGTGTGCATTTCAATTTTCCACTTGAACCATTATCTTATGTGCTCAAAGTAAGTTCTCTTTTGGGAGTTTGTTTTACTACGGATAGAGGATATAAATGCTGCCCTATACGGATTAGTACCCAATACTACCCGATAGATCTTATAAAATTACCGATGTCAAGATATGGAATTATTCTGGGAATGGATTAGCTTAGTAAGTATCATGCTAAGTTAGATTGTTTCAAGAAAGGGGTCACCTTAGAGAAAGGTGATAGCTCTGGGTCGAAAGGAAAATTTGAGTCGGTACCACTGGTTACAACAACAGAAGCTAAGAGGTTAGTGGATAATGGAGCTACCGGATTCATTGCCTATCTGTTGAATAGACCCAAAGATCAACTCAAATTGAGGAGCTAGAGGTTGTAAAGGAATTCACTGAGGTATCCCCTAAACATCTGAATTCCTTACCTCCCGATCAAGAGTTAGAATTTGTAATTGACTTGATCCTTGAAGTTGAGCCATTTTCCAAACGCCATACTAAATGGCTCCAGCCGAGCTCCAAGAATTGAGAAAACAACTTGATGAGTTGTTAGCTTCAGGATACATCCGTCCTAGCACATTCCCATGGAGAGCGCCTGTGCTATTTGTCAAAAAGAAAGACGGATCATTACGATTGTGTATCGATTATCGAGAACTCAATCGTATGACCATCAAGAACAAATACCCTCTTCCCAATATTGAAGAGCTGGTTGATATTCTTCAAGGATCACGAGTGTACTCCAAGTTGGATTTAAGACAAGGGTATTATCAGCTAAGGATTAAAAAGGAGGACATTCCGAAGACTGCTTTTAATACCCGCTACGGTCACCTCGAATTTGTAATAATGCCTTTTAGGTTAACCAATGCCCCGGCTGCATTCATGGATTTAATGCACCGAATGTTCCGACCATATTTGGACCAGTTCGTGGTCATCTTTATTGACAACATTCTGGTATTCTCAAGAACACCAGAGGAACATGCTGAACACCTTCGTGAAGTGTTAAGAACTTTAAGTGTAGCACCCCTATACGTAGAGATGCCACACCCCCGCACTATAGCTCAGTCCACAAACGAAATGGATAATCCATACATGAACCAAAACTATAGCGAACGGGTGACAAAAGAAAATAAATCTCTAGCTAGGTGGGACTAACCCTCATTTAATACCAACATGCATAAATAATAAAACGGAAGCATAAGTTACATTCACTTCATTAACAAAATCTTTCCCAACATTTACATAAATCCAATTCCCCAAAGATATCAAAATAAGTCAGACCTAATACATAGATACCAAGAGTAGTAACAATCTATATATGCATCATTAATGTACAAGAAAATGAGGAAGACAAGTACTAGACCCAAAGAACAAAAGACCTGACTCGATCCCGCCTAGCATGCAACCCGCAGACCTGAAAATGTTGAGGTTTCAGTCTACCAATGACTGAGTGAGGGGTTTATAAATAAATATTATCGCAATTAACATGCAAGTTATAATCTCGGGTAGGGTTTTAATAAAGAAAACAATATAAGTTCAATAATAAAATAGATCCCATCCGAGATTACAACTAAATCCATTTAACATTACAGTCATTATCAATTCATTCCGTGGCCCGGTGAGTGAGGGCAATTCTCCAACCTTACACCAATAGTGAACAATCAAGAATTAGGTTTCAATTCAATCATTATCATGCAAGTGATTACAGTGCACAATTAGCAGTTTCATGAACCCTTTTCCCTCCGGTGATGGTGGGTTTGCAAGACCCAACCATCCATGCACTATGTACGTTAGGAGCATGACTCCTACGTACGGGATTTCTTCCTCCACCAAACCCCCTGGTGGATTTAGAGTTGATCCCAAAAGAGTGAGGGTGGTGCAAGAGTTGCCCATCAACCCTTGCCTCCCCGGTTGGCTCAATACACTACCCTCGGGCCCAACGTGAACAAGCTTTACTCACAAAACACTATCAATCATGATAAGTTCAATGTCACGAAAATCATTTGCAATCTATAAGGTTTTGAGAAAGATATATATATAGATCTATGTTTATATTTTGGCCGAAAGCATCACGTAGGAGTTGTACGGGTTCTATATATCTAGTAATTAAACCTCACCTGTGTCGACAATTAACAAGGATACAACTATGGATCTTGCTCCTCGTCAATGGAAAGATAATCTGTGTAAAAAGGGACAAGTGATCGTGAGACACGACTCGCATGAACCATTTACGACGCACGACAAAGTCATGATCAATATGTCATGCAATCACAATTAAGGAATGTCAAATAAGAGAATAATTATCAATTAACTAAGCATATATATCATATAATTCACATACGGGAGCCAAGGAAGTTAAAGGAATGCAATAAGAGAGGTTTTAGTGAAGTTTGGCAAAAATGGACAATTTTAGGAAACGTACATGCTGAGGAAAAACTGGAATATCTTTAATTCTAGAAGCTGGAATTGAGTTTTGTTTGTTGGATATGAAACTAGACACATAGACCTTTCTGAGGATATATGGCTCGTATTCTAGTTCAAAATGAGGAGAAAATGGAGTAAGCTTGAAGTTAGGCGAGTGCAGTTTGTCGGGAAAATAGCGACACCTAAAATAATGGATTATATCTCACAAACTAGAAAAGATATTGAGGTGATTCCAATTGGAGGTTGTTCTATACTTCAAGAGGTTTTTCAACGGTTCAAAAATCAGGTCAATCGGAGTTCGTATGAGGGAGAAACGCCCATTTGAATATTGGTCTGAAAGCAGAAATGGGCGTTTGGAAGCACTCGGGTAATGCAGTAGGTTCCCACACGGGCGTTTGGTGTTATAACTAGGACCCCAAACGGGCGTTTGGAAGAGATCTAGGTGAAAAATAGGGGCAAAACAGGGGCTATGCACGGAAATGGCTCCCAAATCATATAAACACCAAACCAATGCAAGAATTCAACTTAAAACTATCATATATCATGCATATAACTCATATATATCAATTAGGCATCAAGTAATCCATGAAACATGCACCAAATCATCAAGAATTTATCCACAAAACCCCATATATTTCCATGGTCTCCAACCCTCATTTTATACAAGAATTCATGCAAGCTTTGAAGTCTGAAGATCCTACTTATGATTATAATCTCAAACAACCAAGGAATTACATCAAATTCATCAAAACCCACTTCATATATGCTCAAGAGGTTCATACAAATTCTCCATCTATACCTTCAAATAAGAAGAAAGAAAGGATGAAAGGATGATATGGTGATGATGCTCCAATTTATGCAACTTTCCTCCTTGAAATATAGCTTGAAATGATGAAATCTCTCCCTTCTCTCTTCTTGGTGTGAAGAACCGATATTTGGTGTGTGTGAAATTGTTGATGAAATGGAATGAGAGAGATGAATGAGATATTTACATAAGTCTTCCACTAACTAAGGTGAGTCATCATATTTTGCATGTTAGTCCCTTAATTATTTAAATGCATGCAAACAAGTTCTATTCCATGGCAAAAGATCACTTAAATCCATTCATGTTATAAAATTAAGTTCACAATTTGTGAAATGATCAAGTAAGCATATAAGAGCATTTAATCACATTAGTAATTAATTCACGTAAATTTCACGTTAAAAGAAATTTCGCATAAGTTTATGAAAATAAAATGAATATAATGATATGAAAATTATAATAATAACACATAATGCATAAATGGAAAACGGGGCGTTACATTAAGAGACCACAAGTTATACGCAAAGTTCAGTAAGTGTGAATTTTGGTTGGAAAGAGTGCCCTTCCTTGGACATATAATATCCGGTTCTGGAACAGAAGTAGACCCTTCAAAGGTTGAAACTGTGATGAATTGGTAAATGCCTAAGAATCCATCAGAAGTGAGAAGTTTTCTAGGGCTTGCCGGATATTACAGGAGGTTTGTAAAAGATTTCTCCAAGATAGCAGCACCTCTTACCCAATTAACTAAGAAGGGAGGAAAAGAAGGTTATGTAGTTTATACAGATGCATCCAAAGAAGGAATAGGGTGTGTCCTAATGCAAAATGGTAAGGTTATAGCCTATGCCTCAAGGAAACTTAAGCCACATGAAGAGAATTACCCCACACATGATTTGGAGTTAGCTGCAATTGTATTCGCCTTAGCTAAGTGGAGGTACTATCTATACGGGGTAACTTTTGAAGACTTTACCGACCATAAAAGTCTGAGATACTTATTCACTCAAAAAGAGTTGAATATGAGACAGAAAAGATGGATGGAATTTCTGGAAGAATACGACTGTAAAATCCAGTACCATCCAGGAAAAGCCAACGTAGTGGCAGACGCTTTGAGCCGAAAATCCAGTCTATCAGCATTAGACGGAAGAAGCAAACCCATAACTGTTATTTCGAAGTCCCGACTGGCCAATATAGTGATATCCTCGCCATTAAAAGAAAAACTTAGGGGAGCCCAAGCACAGGATGAATGGATCAAGAAATGTCTCAATTCTAAGGAAAAGGGTATCGAGACCAAATTCACAACAGATGACCATGGGATCTTAAGATATAAAGGTCGAGTCTGTGTACCTCCTACAATTCGAAAAGAAATTTTGGATGAGGCACATAAAACTCGATATACGATACACCCAAGAGGAACAAAGATGTATCACGATCTCAAGACACATTTCTGGTGGAATGGAATGAAACGAGATGTTGCTAGCTATGTCAAAAGGTGTTTGACATGCCAGCAAGTCAAAGTGGACCACCAGAAACCTGGATGAAAGTTACAGCCGCTACCAGTTCCTACTTGGAAATGGGAACAAATCACCATGGACTTTATCACGGGCTTGCCAAAAGTTAAAGGAGGATATGCTAGTATATAGGTTATTATTGATCGGTTGACTAAGTCTGCCCATTTCTTACCGGTCAAGACTACTGACAAGGTCGTTTCTCTAGCAAAGCTGTCTCAGAAAGAGATTATAAGGTTACATGGTGTACCCACTAGTATACTCTCCGATAGAGATCCGAAATTTACTTCACAGTTATGGCAAAATCTTCAAGAAATAATGGGGACTAAGTTGTGTTTCAGTTCAGCCGCACATCCTCAGACAGAAGGTCAATCAGAAAGGACGATCAAATATCTAGAGGATATGTTGCGAGCGTGTGCCTTAGATTTTCAAGAGGAATGGAAAGAATGTTTGCCTCTTGTGGAATTTGCGTACAACAATATTTATCAGGCATCAATCAAGACGGCACCTTATGAAGCATTATATGGGAGAAAATGTAAATCTCCGTTATACTGGGACATAGAAGAGACTGAGGCAACTGAAAGAGGAGACACAAAGAAAACCATCAGAAAATGGATAGCAGAGTCTACAGAAAAGATTGAAATTATCCGGCAAAGAATGAAAGCAGCTCAAGATAGGCAAAAAGTTATGCCGATACCCTGAGAAAGGATATAAAATTTACAGTAGGCGATAAAGTGGTTTTAAAGGCATCACCAAGGAAAGGTTTCACACGCATTGGGAAAGGTGGAAAACTGAATCCCAAATACATAAGACCTTTTGAAATCATAGAGCATGTTGGACCAGTAGCCTATCGCCTAGATTTATCAGCAAACCTCACTGGAATACATAACGTATTCCATGTATCTCAGCTCCGTAAATACTTTGCGGATGAATCCCACATTTTGCCAATAGAAGAAGCTCCTCTAAAGCCCAACTTGATTTATACAGTAAGACCAACTGAAATCTTGGATAGGAAATTCCAAGAATTAAGGAACCGAAAAATCCCCCTTGTTAAAGTATTATGGAAATGGCATGGAACAGAAGAACAGACCTGGGAAACCGAGGAAAAAATGCAGAAGCATTACCCAGAGTTGTTCCGAAACAGGAATAGAATCTGAGGACAGATTCTCTTTAAGGGGGGAAGATTGTAACAGCCCGGAATTTTAAGATCAGGATAGCACGGGTAAGTAAAGAGTTAAGAGGGAAGCGTTTATAGCCTTAGTCCATTACATATTCCATTTTACGTGAATTAGGTGCATTTATGTTCTGATTTATGTTTTGTGCCTTCTTGAGAGAACCATATCACTATTCATTTACCGAACCCTAGATCTTTACCTAAACCTTAAGAAACCTTAGAAATTTGATTTTCATAATTTCCAAATTCATATTATAGCTTTTTTCATTCCGAAATACGTTTTGAAAATTGTTTGTCAAAAAATTCCATTTAGGTCCCTAGTTACTATTCACCCTTAATTGTAGGAATTTTCGAAACACTTTTACCTATCCAATATTGGGTTCGATAGAATCCTTGCAAAATTTTATGAATTTTGGTATGATTCCCAAACCCTAATTCTCAACGTAGCTTCCGCAGAAATCAAAACCGGCCGAAAAACCCTAATTTTGCCCTAAATTAGAAATTTCTGAATTTCAACGTTTTCCTATGCAATATTATAACCATTGCGAACCTTGGATTATTTTACAAATTTTAAGATCTTTTCCAATTCCAAGTTCAAGCCCTAGCTCATTTTATAAAATTTTCTTATTTTTCCTAAAGTACTATTCCCACCGTAAAAACTAACTTTTAAACCGCACAACATTTGGTATCCAATGTTATACTCAAAATAATCCTTGAATTATTTTATGACTTATGAACACTTTCTCGGAAATTGATTCATATCCTAGTTCCGTTTTAGGTATTTGCTCATATTTTCCAAAATTCTGAACCTTTACTACTTTAATTCTAAACGTTTAAACGTTTAAAGTTTGTAACCATAGGAAAACCCTTTCGATCCTCTTTCTCTTACAACTTTTCTCATTTCAAACTAAAACCTAGACATTCTCCTACGAATTTATGATCATTTTGCCGATACCTTAAACGGTTAAAATTTGGTTTTACCGGGAATTCTCTAACATGTTAAATTTCATGTACCTTATGTGGTTATCTGGTTAGAATAATAAGATCTAACTTGTTACTCTTTTAAATGTGAATATTGTATGCCTTATGTGCTTATTTGATTGGAATAAAGAACCTAGTCCTAAGCCTATAATAGTCAACACTTTCAGGCGAACTGGAATTCACATTTCAATGTCTGGTTATCGGTATAGGTGAGGGTTAAAATATTTTCAACTGAAATCATGCCTATATCTATGTATCTACATAAAACTATTTTGAAACCTACCTATTATTTGATTTACTCCCTATACGTACTATTATACAATATCCCTCTTTATGAGGAAAATACTTTTATGTCGGAATCAGGGTCTTACCCGCACATTAAACATTTCAGTCCTATTATTACTAAGAACTGATTCTCGACTAAGCAAGCAAAATATCTTATCATTATCATTATGGGCCCCGGCGCGCAGCTATGTCGAGCAATACCCGGAAGGTATCGGGCCGAGGGTATTGTTGGTGCCACAGACCGCCACCAACTCTTGGTAGTGGTTTAGCTGGAGGTTAGTTACTCCACGCCAAGAGGTTTACAAGGGAGACAACCTCCCTAGGAGAGATAGTTGCCTCGCACTTATTACATATATCGTCTCTAGGGTTTGATCCCCTATTGACACTACGGAGTAGCGGAGTTATTATCATATTTGGCTTTATTAAAGTATCGGTGCCTTGATCAGCCCGGTACTGTTTTACCAAATTATTCAAGGAGTTACGGATGGAGAGGCCTAGCTTGCGGGCATTAAAGTTCTTATTACAAACGGTTCATATTTCTACAAATATTCCAAACTACCCTTATCCCTGTTTTACACGTGTCATGAACCGTTTCATATTTGTTATATCCTACTGCTACTATTTTAGATCAAGATCTCCTTGATCATATATATATACGTATACATATATCTATAAACTATTATACCCCCTTCACTGAGTCAGTTTGACTAACCCTCTCGCCTGTTTTGAAACGCATGATTTCAGGCATTAAGGACGACGACTAGAGGTATCTTGAACCAATACAATAATAGGTTGGGTAAGAGTACACTATCTTGAGCCTTTCCATTTAAATAAACTGTCTCATCCTTTGTTCTTGCATGGCACCCTGTTGTACTCTTTTGCCAATTACTTTGCTCAGTAATGATAATCCTTGTTCTTTATACGTTATTCTCCCCGTTCATTGGTAAAGTTTGAATCTCTTGATCCTCCGCTGCACTGTGACATACACTCCACTCATATGTTATCCAGACCATTCGTCGTAGTATTTCCTGAGTGTTGGGTCTAACCTCCACTCGGGCAGTATTGCGGTGCGGGGGTTGTAGTACTAGGGAGGTGCTACAGGGTGCCTTACTTGGGGCAGATCTTATTCGAGCGGGGGTGACGCTCGAAGGGACGCACGAGAGGATTTCCTCTGGCAGATGACCCCCGAGCGTCAGTTGAGCGAGCGTAAGAGAGAAAGTGCCCTCACGAAGTGTTCCCCTGGGAAGGGTGACCCTGAAGGGTCATAGTACGAGCGTTGAGTTTGACAATGGAACCTTCCGCTTGAACAGTGGGCCGAGACGCATGGGCCTGGATTAGCCAACAAGAGAACGGGCCGGGTTGGTCCGCAAGCCCAGTAATGCGAGCGTCCAAGCTCTGAGTCGGTAGATGGCGACACGTGGAGGCTCTGAGTGCGGTTTTGGGTCTCATCAATATGATGCCCAATTAAAAATTTATCTTAATTACCCGTTATTTTTTATTCCTTTTATCAAATTAAAATATAAAAATAACTTAAAATAATAATTAGAAAAATAAATAGGGCTGTTTTAGGAATTTTCTATTAACATGAATAAGCATGCTAAAAAAGTAAATAGAAAGTCAATACTACACATAAGTACCAGCAAGGCAAAAACTTTGCAAGTAAACACATGTTTGTTCCCTATACTTTTCTTTTTCTTTTTTCCTTAACGCACGACCCAAAGCGGTCGAAAAAATTTGAAACCAAAAGACAATTAAAAAACTCTTAACCACTGGTTCAACCCTTGTTGGCGTTTAAAAAAATATATAATCACATACAAAAAAAAATTGGTTTTTCAAAATATAAATATATATTATTGAAAATAAATTAATTAACACTTTTTAAGAGTATAAAATTTACTAACTATTATATATAATAAATGTTAGATGTATATATTATATTAGATATAACTCAAGTTTCGCTCAAATATGAAAATAATTAAAAGTGTGAATTTTTTGTTATGATGTGTCAAACACTTTAAGAAAAAATCAATGTATTTTGTTTTTATGCAAGGAAAAACTAATGTAACGTATCTTATTATATAGATAATGTATCATATAATATTACAGAGATAAAAGATACCATATATCGCGTAGGTAATTCTAATAAAAAACCTAACTCTGTCAAATCAATATCACAAAAAAAATTCTAATTTTCATTAAATTTTATTTTAATAAAATATTGTGAATTCGAATTTTAATTTCTACACTCGATATTGGATGTTATAATCCTAAAATAAATTTTAGTTCGTGAAAACTTTAGTTTAAAAAAAATGGTGGGAGCAAATTGAATGGAACACGAATCGTCGAAAACAGTTATCATTTATAAGTTCTAACATCTTTAATCAATTTCAAGTTTTTTTTTTTTTAATATATCGAGGACTAGGAATTTTCAGTCCCCGCTAATGATAAATCCTGGAACCGTCCCTGGTCGCTGCCACTGTCGCTGCCGCAACCACTGTCACCGCACCACGACAGATCTGGATTTGGAATACGCAACCGTGTGACTATCAACGCCCTACCACTAGCCCCTTGGAAAAGTAGATTTTGTGCCGCCGTGGAGTTTTTATTTGTGAAAAGTAGGATTTTTGATATTGGAAATTAATTAATTATTTTTTTGGTTATGTGTGTCTAATAAGATTGACCAAATATGGGATGTAATTCTAGTATATGAGATTTGGCCTTTTGGTGGCGAGAATGGTGGATTTTGGGTGGGTTGTTGACGGAGATGGTGAACTTTGGGGATATAATTGAAATCTCATAATTTTTGTTTTCTTTTTGGGAAAATTAAAATCCAAATTTTGATTTTACAAAATGAATAATCTTAAACGTCATTATTTATTGGGGCTGTTTAAAATAACTCCCTATCAGTTTGGAATATTTTTACTTTACTCCCCATAAAATTATATAACATAATAGGATATAAATGCTGCATTAAAACGTTTTAGTACTACATTTTATGAAAATTATACAATATATTTTGATAGATATTTTAAGTACTACATTATATGAAAATTATACGATATTTTTATACGATATTTTACCAAAATGGGGAATTAAGTAAAAATATGATGCCCAATTAAAAATTTATCTTAATTACCCATTATTTTTTATTCCTTTTATCAAATTAAAATATAAAAATAACTTAAAATAATAATTAGAAAAATAAATAAGGCTGTTTTAGGAATTTTCTATTAACATGAATAAGCATGCTAAAAAAATAAACAGAAAGTCAATACTAAACATAAGTACCAACAAGGCAAAAACTTTGCAAGTAAACACATGTTTGTTCCCTATACTTTTCTTTTTCCTTAACGCACGACCCAAAGCGGCCGAAAAAATTTGAAACTAGAAGACAATTAAAAAACTCTTAACCACTTGGTTCAACCATTATTGACGTTTAAAAAAATATATGATCACCTACAAATTAAAAAAAAAATATATATCCTTTAACTATTTAAATCCAGCGCATACTTATATCGAGTTTCATGCATGAATAACAACGGGGAAAACATATAAATGGTAAATTATAAGCCTTCTTACACAATTTTTGTCAAACGTGCTCCATGAAGGATGCGTCCAACTATTCTCAATGTCCATATAAACCATTTAAACAATAAGACTCCATTAACCAAGCCACTGTTCACAGCGACGACCGGCACCGCCTCCAACAGAATGTCTAATACTGATCTTCTCGGTTGAGTACTTTTGCTGGAGCCACTCAAAAGCATTCACATCAAGCTTCCCAGATACAGATTTTCCTTGCTTTCTGCGCATTTGTTGTTCCCGAATAGAAGACCAAAGTTTCCCAATAGCATCCCTTTGTCGTGCAGTGAATCTTGAAATACTATCAAATGCATGCTTTGCTAATAAGTCGATAGCCGTTTGGCACCTATAGAGCAAACGGAAGCATTAGAATTATATCTTACCATAATTGGAACATTTTCTGCTAGTTATTAATACATGGCACGTATAAAAAATGGGTGGTAGAGATAGGAAGAGAAAAAAAATATTGAGGAATCGTGTTCCGCAGCATAATCATCTGTTCATATACAGACTGGGTATTTGGAGTGTGCAATAAGATATTACGAAACAGGAAGCAGAATACATGGAAAAGATGTTAACCGAAAAAGAATACATGTGGATGTTTTGCGTATGTGAAGTATAACAGAATAGTAACAGAAAATGTTATTTAAGGAGACCTTACTAACCATGGTGTTTTGTATCTCTTAGCCGCAATCTCTAAGCAGGAAATCAGAGCTTCTCTCTGTGATTTGAGAAGTCTCTGCTTCTCTGCTTCTTCTTCATCCTTTTTGCTCTTGACTGACAACTCTTTTTCACCCTTTGGCGCGTTTGATATCAAGGCATCGAGCCCAAATGGGTCAGGCTCTTCCTCCGTATAATCATCAGGGGGACAGAGTTCGTTATTTGTTCGTTCATCTGAAGTTAATTTCTCGGTCTCATCTATGAGGGCAACAGCTTCCTCCATATCATCATCTTCAGTTGAAGCCGGAAGACTAGATATGGCTTCTTTTATTTTCCCAGCTGCTTTTGAAAACTGAAACAATGTTTGGAAGCAAAACTTTTGTATTGGCCCGATTAAGTGAACAGAACAAAAATGATTAAAATATGAAATACCATCATAATTGATAATTATCAACATCAAATGGACAAAACAACCTATAAGTTATGGGTAAGGGTAATTCATTATCTATGAAAAACCCAACAAGAGAAACTAAATCGCTGAAGATACTATATTCATTATGGAAATGACCTAGCTAACCCCCTGGTTTCCATAAATCAACTTCACCTTCCACTTGGTTTAGATGAAAACTGTTAATATGGGTTTAATAAAATTTTCTGTTTTCCTACACCAGACGAATTGAATATTCGTGGAACCAGAAGCCCTTACCAAATATCAAGCTTAGAAAATTTTGCAATAAATTGAACTGTTAAGAGGCATATAAACTAAGTAAAATCTTTAATGTAGTGTACGTAGATATCTAGAGATTAGAGACACATACCAAATAGACTAAGAATTCTAATCCTATCATATAATATAGATCTAATCTTATCTAACATCAACTTTCAAACCATACTACTATTCTACACTCACCTTGCTGGAGCATGTCTAACATGCAGAGCTAGGTAGAGACAAAAGAAAAATATAATCCTAACAAATAATAAATATTCTAATATCTGAAACTATTTGATTTCTCCCCCTCAAGTTGGAAAACCTTGAAACTTGAATCAATGTCCAGGACACCAACATCCTTGGTGCATCCTTAGCGCATAAGCACCATACAAAACAAAGGACATAACAAAAGATATCTTTTTGTTTTGTGTTTTGAGAAACAAAGAACATAAGACATTACACTGAATATTTTTAGTATAGTGTATGTCGACTGTGGAGAACACCTAAACTCTAACTCTACTATATAGAGATTAGAAACATATGCCAAATAGACTAACAATTAACTAAACTTTCAAATCGACTAAGCTGACTTTACCTAATTCTCTAAGAGGTCAAGGTTCGAATCCTACTTGTTAAAAAAGTCCCTTTACTTGTCGCCCGGCTCTCGAACTCAGTAAAATGAGATATAGAACCAAAAAAATATATATATAGACTAAGAATTCTAATCCTATCACATAATATAAATCTAATCCTATCTAACATCAACTTTCTAATCATACCTGATTTCAATTTAGATACTAATTCTAACACGAAACCAGTAGCAACTTCACAGTCTATCCCGAATAATCATGTTACGCAGACTATTTACCAGACCAAAAGGCATGATATCAAACTTAAAAGAAGATATGGAGTTATGAGTAATCAAATTACTCTGATGTTACAAGTAATTAAAAAACCATCCAAACAGCTGAAATAAATAGATTAAAACCGCTTCTCCTTTTCTTTTTAAATTTGTCTCTTTTATGTTTCCTACTCTTTAATCTTTTCTTTTTCGTGTCTTCATACTTGACCTTACTTCAGCTATTTTAACTTACTCATGAATGGGGTGGTACACACATGGCAGCAACTACCTCCACCGCCAGATTACATGAATATGAGTCGATTTGCATATGTGTGGTTCTTTTGGTAGTGTTTTAAGTGTTAACGAGTGTACACTGCTACTTCATTAAAAAATATATATATAGTGAAATTGTTTGCCATTGACCTATTAACTAAATCAAAGTATAAGTTGTAATAGTACTTTCCTACTTAGGGGATATCCACTCATAATGTTAGAAAACAAAGGGGCAACCTTGGCAGAAAATATTTGTAATGACGACAGTTGAAATATGAACTACCAAACAGACAAGGTACAGACATAAGTCACATAGAAGTTATTAAAACCATCTACATATATAAATTATAAATATATCTTATATGAATATATGTAACATGATCTTTTTTCCCCTCGTGAAGAGAAAAATAATGGTGCAAGAGAAAACACGACTTCAACAAAAGAAAATCAAAAGATCTTGTTGAGCAAGGATAAGGGAAGTAGTTTAACTTAACTACCCCAGAAACAATACAACAAAAATAGTAATCACTATAGCATCTTCCCCTATGTTATATACACAACTTGCACAAATAACATGTCTTGGTTTACACATAACTCCTCGTCTTACGGCCTTAAAATTACACCCTTTTGTTGATACATAGCTAAATACTGTAACAACTAAAAAAATAGCAAGCTTTTCAAATTGCTCTTACATGTATGGACTATGTTAAACTGATTAATAAGTTACCTAAAATTTGATTAAATCTCAATGACCATGATGGTTTTTGTAATTTTCAAACTGAAAGGACGAGCTTGTTAAATACTCAGTCATAGTTCAGCTCAGTGTAATTGAGACTAGAATATACTGTCGTTCAGTAAACTTACCACGAAGCTGTCATCTGTGAAGAGATCATTTGCCCAAATGGCCCTAATTGCCCATGTTCTCAACCAATTTTGCTGCTTTCTGCTAAAGCACTGCAAAATGTAGGATTAAATTAAGCTATATTAGCACATAAACAACAAGATTATAGATATACATAAGAACAGCAAACAGACTTGATTTCTTTTCTTTCTTTTTTCCTTATTTGTTTGTATGTTATTCTCTTTTCGAAGAGAAGGTAAGAGAACAGGAAAGAGAAATGATTGCTTACTTCAGCTACATCTTGTGCTGCAGAGAACAGTGCATGATAATCAACACGAAAAGGGGGCTCATTGCAGGCAGTCAAGGACAACATTCCAGCTTCAAGTAAGGCAAAGAAATAATTCCTGGTTGTTTCCTTGATACTACCAGCCTGAATCAGCTGTATTGCAAGTTTCGACGCCTTATTGAACTTTGATGGATTCTTTATGTGTGACGTGATTTTCTGCATGGCCTCAATTACTTGTTTTTCAGACGCATCCATTGTTGTTTTAAACCTCAAGCGTTTCTCAGAAGCAGCTGCATTGAACATACAAGGTGCGGGAATGCTGTTAAATAACACAACTCTAGAGATGGTAGAAGACTCAATCCATAAACACAGAGTTTTATGTGTAATTTGCCTTAAAACTTAAAACACCTTTATATGCCTTTGACGTTCCCCAATAACATTTCAAACGTCGATGTGGGGCAGAATTTCAAAAGGCGTATGTCCAACCACTACTGATCCTTTTTCATCACCAATCCTTTTTTATGCAAACCGGGAAAACCACAAAAGCAGGAACATCTTTTACTTCTTCCTGACATTATAATGACCTCAAATTGCTAAATCAAGGTTTATTGTTTAAGCTTGATCAAATGCTCAAAACATTAACTATTAAACAAATTCATCTTCACGGGAAATCAAAACTAGGGCAAAATCATGAAATCCTCAACAAGAATCCTGAAACCCACAAAACATTACATAAAATTCCAAGGCTTTTAAAGGAAAAAACACACAAAAGTGACGAATTGATTGTTAAAAGCTCTGGATTCACGGAAAAGATAACAAAGCGAATACCAAGATGGTGAGAGACCACATATGAATAGTAAAAATTATTACTCAAAAATCGTAAGTAAGTACCTTCAGGCTGTGACTCTGGCAGTGGCTTGGGACGTTTGAGGGCGCTCTTTAGTGCAGGAGCAGGCGGCGGTGACGGCGGCGTCGGTAGTGGCTTCATCAGAGGTTCTCGACTGGTTCCATCAATTGAAAAGTTTACACTTTGTACGGATTGCGCTGCTGTTGGCGGCGGCAAATCTTGGAAAAGATCACCAGCCATTGGTAGCAGTAAACTCGAGCTCTGGAGAATTCTCTAAATTGATATTTTCTCTATCGTGCAGGTAAATGGGTAGACTAAGCGCGGTTTACTTTCAGAGTTAGCAAACCACCACGAGTGGGTTAAAAAATATAAAAATTTTGGAAATATAATCAGAATTCTCATTTACTTTAATTAATAAATTTTCGTTTAAATAACCTTAAATTCTCATATTTTTATTTCTATATTTTATAATCATTATCTTTCCAAGTTTATCTTTATCTTGTTTCACTAAATAACTGCTATTGATATCCAAATATTCTATAATATTAAACTAACTAACACATTAATTTACGTTTATCAACAACATCTCCCTAGTACTTTATTTTTCTCGTACAACAAAAATAAAATTAATGATGCTTAGCAATTAATAATAATAATCAATAATACCTAGCAATTTATAATAAAAGTATAGATAATAGTAATTAACTATACTTAGTTATTAATAGTAATTAATTTTTCCATTTTTTTTATACTTAACTATTAATAATAAAATTTTGTTAATGTTAAATAAATCAAAATATAATATGTTTGTAAAAGAAGAACGTGGTTTCTAGATATGCGGAAAAAATGGGTATTTCGGTAAAAATACTCTCTCAGAAAAAACTAGTTATTTAGCGGCTACTTTTTGTAACGCCCCAATTTTCCAGTTGTGCATTATGTGACATTATATGAATTATATTCTCACATGTTTATGTGAACATATGTGCTATTATTCTTAAATCGTGAACTATTGCATAACTTATATTTAATTGACACTTGAGTTAGTTGTCGAACATGTCTTATTTGATTAATTGCCCTTAATTGATCATTCATTTAAGATTAGAGGATTTAATTGCATGAACCTTTCTTTGGATTTATTTGATCATATTTCATGAGATAGGACTTTATTGCATAACTTATACTTTTGGAGGACCAAGTGGCAATTTCCCTTTTCTTTTCCCCATCTTGGATCGATATAACATATACATACACATATACATCTTCATCTTCATTTCCATTTCATTTCATAAGAGCAAACACAAGACACACATCTTGCTTCTCTTTTCCCCTTTCACTTCGATCCATCCTAAGAAGCAAGAGTCAAGGATTTTCTTCCTTTTTCATCAAGAGAACAAGCTTCATGCCATCATCTTCTCTTTCCCCTCCATTTCTTCCATCTTCAAGGTAAGATCATGCATATATTTTGAGGAGTTCTTAAAGCTATGTTAGGGTTTATTGATTCTTTTGTCTTCTTGAGCTAATATGAAGAGTATGTGAGGATTATGGCTTGAGATGTGTATATATAACATGACATTTATGGAACTTGGAGCATATGTGATCACATGATATTTTTGGGGGTTTCTTGAGTGAATTTTCATGAATCAAAGCATGGTTCCTTGGTTTATATGAAGTTTAAATGACATATATGAACTATATACATGTTATATGTTAGTTTGGAGTTGAATTCTTGCATTGTTTTGGTGTTGAAGCATGCTTGGGAGCCATTCCCGTGACACCTCCTGTTTTTCCCTGTTACTTTTCGTCCAGCGGCTTCCCAAACGCCCGTTTGGCCCCTTAGTTCATTCACCAAACGCCGGTTTCACTTCCCATAATTTTGACCAGAGGCTTCCCAAACGCCCGTTTGGGCTCCTAGTTGTTTTTCCAGACGCCCGTTTGGCACTGTTACAAGAGGTTTTCACACGCCCGTTTCTGCTTTTAGACCAATTTTCAAACGGGCGTTTCTCCCTCATCCGAACTCCAAATAACCTGATTTTTGAAGCCACGGAAACCTCTTGAAGTCTATAACAACCTCCAATTGGAATAACCTCAATATCTTTTCTAGTTTGAGAGTTATAATCAATTATTTTAGGTGTCACCACTTTCCCGACAAACTGCACTCGCCTAACTTCAAGCACATGCCATTTTCTCCTCACTTTGAACTAGAAAACGAGCCATATATGTAACGCCCCGATTTTTCACTTATATTAATACGTCATATTTGTTTATAAATTGCGCAATTTAATTATTTAATTATATGATTAATTGTTTATAAATGTTTTATATTTGATTTAAATTATAAACTGTTGTTATTTTAATTTAATTCATTTTATTTTAATTCGTTACTTAGTGTTTAAATTCTTAATTAAGGTTTAATGTTACCTTAACTATATCTGTAATTCTGTTAATTAATTTCAACATGTTATTCGTTAACTTTAAATTTATTTAAAATAGAATTTAAATTTTAGTTTTAAATTATAATGCTTGAATTTATTAAAGTTATGCGCATGATTGTTTGTTTATGCTTCGTTCTTATATGAAATGATATCGGAATGTCGTGGAAATGTAGTATGTCGTAAATATGTGTGTTATGAACATGCTTATATGCTCGGTTTATGTTTTCGAACTCATTTGAAGTGTTAACGAATTTAATTTGTATCGTGGAACCAAATCGGGGGCTAACGAGCAATTAGCGGACCCTTGGTTCCGTACGTGATATCTTGAGCTCGGGAATTCGGATTCGAATTCTGTCACCTCCTTTTCCTTTGTATCGACGATTCGGAGACAATGGAACAAGCCTCATACCTTTTTTTAGATCATTAAGACCTCCGAAATCCAACCGTAACGAACAACTTGTGCAAGAGTAACCCTTTTGTTGACTAGTCTTCATGGTGGGACCCCTTAACACCCTCTAACCTAACCATGTTTTAACCCATGACTTGTGTACTTGAGTTAGCCCCTTTCTCCTCCTATTTCATCAGCAAAAACGAGCCAAACCCTCACTTTTTCTGCAGCAACTGATCGAGAGAGATGGGAGAGGAGAAGAAGAAAAGAGAAACCTTGGCCCTTGTGATTTTGAGCTCAAATCACTTCCTTTCTTCTCCATATCTTGAAGGTATGTATATTTATGTATCCTCTACTCTTTTATACATGATTTCATCAATTAAATGCTTGCTTTGGATCAGATTTGATAAGGGTTTGGGCTAAGAGCATGAATAGGATTTTTGGGGGTAATTGCTCTTGTGACCTTGCTTGGTTGTGCAGCTGATTTCCTTGCTTGTAAATGATTATATGAGCTTCTTTCTTGGCCTATTTGTTTCCTAACTGATAGTATATGATGTTAGGATGATTTTCTCTTTAGTCCCTTTGTTGAAATTATGTGATTTAGAGCCCCAAACATGATGATCAAAACTGCCTCCCCTGTTTTGGAACTGCTGTGACGTTTTGTGGCTTTTGCTTGATCAAATGACCTTCTTTTCGTGTGAATTTGCATAGATATGATGTACACTCGTTGCTCTATATGTTAGCATTCATGTTACAAGCCTTTGGATCCATTTTAAGCCCCAAAACCGTAGCACAATACCTGTTCGGTGCATGGTTTATGACAGACCTGCTGCTGTTGCATTTTTGTGGTTCGTTGGTCATTCTAATGTGCTTCAATTCGTGCCATTTTGCATATATATGATTTATATTAGTTGTTTAGTATGTTAGCATGCATTCCCCAAGGTTTTAGATTCAAATTCAACCCCTAAGTACTTGATCATGGCATGATTGAACAATTGAGCTCATATGTGCGGTTTTGGTGACCCAGATTTGCTGCATGGTTTTGGTGCTCTTAACGTGTGATTTGGACTTTTCACTCTAAATGAAAAATGCTCCTAACATGCTAAATATGTTGTATATCAAGTTTAATAATATTTGGAGTTGATTTGGCATGTTTTTGGGAATGATTTTGTATAGGGTTTGTTTGCCGGTAAGCTTTGTTTGCGTTTGTGGGTCTGTACCGTGACACCCCCGTGTCTCATTTGCCTTGTAAGGTGAGACACCCCCGTGTCATGCCCTTTTTGCAGGTCTGTACTGAGACACCCCCGTGTCTCAGTCTATTCAAATTGAGGGACACGGGCGTGTCCCTCCCCCTGTGCATTTCTTGTCTTTTCCTTTTCGGTTTTTGATTGTTTCACCTCATTAACGCCTTTATCTTCATTCGTGATGAACTATGAACTTGTTTTACTATGTGTTAAGAGTATGGTGGTTGATTTCATAACAATTGGATGAGATTTAGGCATGCTTTTATTGAATGCCGTTTATGTGCGTTTTGTGTCGTTTATGATTTCCGTAACCCATTTCCCCTATCATATGATTTCTTCTTGCTCTCAAACTTTGGAAATATGTTATATTATGTAATATGATGTATGTAGTGGAGTTTTGTGGAGGATATGAACTCGTTTGAATACGAATGCTTCATTGAATGAATAAATTGAATGTTTATATGTCTTTAAGACTTTAATAGTGCACATGAACGTGTTCATTACATTATAACATCTTTTCTTCATTCATATCATGATCATTACATTGCCGAGCGTCCTATTTGGTTCATTTGGAGTTTTAAGTCTCACGAACACGTTATGTTATCTTTGGTACAATTTATCTCCAGGGTGGAGAAATCTTGATCAACTAAGCACTCGGTACTCGTATCCTGTATCGTCATGTTTCAGGTGAGGGTGTTTTCGTTTTAGTTACGTATTAAACCCTACAACCGTATGTGACAAGCTTTGGCCAAAAACCTAATATAGTTATATATATGGTTTTCAAATGAAATGTATCGAGTAAATATTGATCGAGTAAACCCTTTTCAAATGAATTATGGAATATGATACGTTTCACATGAACTGATATGTTTTGGCGAGATTATGCATGTATGTTATGTTCATGGGCCCAGGAATTAGTACATGTGGCTATCCGGGGAGGCAAGGGCCGACGGTGATCCCATTTGCTGATTCCATTGTGTTAACGGAGAAACGGACCTTGTCAAGGAGTTTTTTGACGAGGAAACGCTAATCGGGCTTTGACGAGGAAACTCGAGTTTGAAATTTGTTGTTTTATGAAAATGGTTATGTTATGATTGATATGCACCATGCGGGAAGGCCGGGACACGGATTGCCCAAACGAATATGTTTTATGATGTGATAAATGATCCGCGTGTATTATGATATATTGCATGATCACCTATCTAAAGTATTAATGATATGTGTCGTACACAGTCGGAGTTGGTTGGAGATGATGCACGCTCACTCGCCGAGCTTTATGTTTATGTATGAATTATGAACGTAATGAATTAATATATTTAGTCGTAAAATCTGAGTATTGCTTGGTTATTCTCTTGCCCTTTTGGGAACTAATTTCAAACAAAACCTTGCTCGGGATTTACGACTTGCATGTTCATGTTTATATGTATACGTATATCACTCCTGCTCACTCAGTCTTCTAGAGACTGACCCTCTCCCTCCCCAACCTTTCAGTGCGCAGGTTTGGCTTTGGAGTCTCGAGCTAGGCGGAGTGTGTTGAGTCTTTGAGTTGGTCAAGTTAAGTTAGAAGAGTCTTTACACTCGCATATGTATCTAAGTTATGTATGATCCAATTCCGCAATATTGAACTTGAATCTTATGTATTCGCTATTGAATTGCTTTATCGGACTTGGTTATGAATTAAAAGAGGCCTGAGGAGCCCAAGACTGCTTGCGGTTTGTGTGTTTAATTTCTGCAGGCCTGTGGCCAATGCATATGTTTGGATCTAGTTCTCCGTTGCATTATGTCTTGTTGATTGGTTTTAAATTGCAGGGTCTAAGTTCCGCCTAGCTTGGGGGGGGGGGGGGGGTTATTTTATTTGTCTCCCATTCGCTATGGTTTGATACGGGTGCGGACTCCCCATTTCGTTACTCGTGTTGAGCCATAGTGCGGGGGATGTGGTGCCTATCGTCCCGGGTGCTACAATATATCATCGGAAAGGTCTTTGTGCCTAGTTTCATACCAAACAATAAAAACTCAATTCCAACTTCTATATCTCAAGATATTCTAGTTTTCCTACAACGTGCGCGTTTCCGGAAATTGCCCGTTTTTGTCATACTTCACCAAAACCTTCCTTATTGCATTCCTTTCACTCTCTTGATTAATTATGATATATATACTTGATTAATTGATAATTATGCTCCTACTTGACACTTCTTGGTACTTAATTGCTCAAAAGTTATTGGTTGACTCCATGCCTTATATGAATTGAACTTGAATTATTTGAATAATATGAATACATGATTTCTTGTTATTAATTTCACCTCTTAGGTGTTATTTGGTGTTTATACATGTTTAGTGTTAATTGATTGCTTGGTTTTATTTAAATTACATGAACATTGTCGTGCATCATACTTGGTCTCATATTGAGTCATGTCTCACGAGTTCCCACTATTCCCTTTCTTGTCCAGTTTTTCTCCAGGGTGGAGATCATGGATCGTCTGGGCATTTTCTTGTAGCCTTATCTTATCCCGTCGCTCGTCAGGTGAGGTTTAATTCTAGATACTTAGAACCCTTACAACCCTATGTGTGGTTTTCGGCCAAAAGGTATATATATATCTATAGTTTTCAAATCTTATTAATTTACAACGGATTTCATGAATTGAACGGATTGATTGATTGAATGTTTTGGCGAGTAACTATTGTTCACGTTGGGCCCCCTGAGGGTAGTGTATTGAGCCAACCGGGGAAGTAAGGGCTGACGGGTAACTCTTGCACTACCCTCACCATTGTGGGATCACCTCTGAATCCACCAGGAGGTTTGGTGGAGGAAGAAATCCCGTGCGTGGGAGTCATTTTCCCGATGTACACCATGATTGGATGGTGGGCCCTTGCAATCCCACCATCACCCGGAGGAAGAAGGATTTATTGATTGAAATTGTTAATTGTGCACGGAATTGTTTGTGTGATCACTTAATCCACTAATAAATTGAAGTATTGTACACAGTCGGTGAAAGGTTGGAGATTTGCCCTCACTCGTCGGGCCACGAACTGATTGTATTGAATTGATTAAATTGATAAATTGAATTAGTTGTAACCTCGGGCGATGGTATCTCTTATTTTACTAAATTGTATTGTTATTTTCCAAAATTATTACCTGAGATTATAACTTGCATGTATGTGCACATATATTTATCTATACCCTCGCTCAGTCCATGTTGGATTGACACCTCAACTTTTCAGTTTTTGTAGGTTCGTGCTAGGCGGGAATTAGAGTCTAGCTTCTTTTATTCGGGTCTAGCACTTCACCTCATATTTTGGTTCATGTATTGATACTTCTTATATTTTGTATTATGCCTTATTCATGTTGGATAAGATATTGTATTGATATGGAAATGTTGGTATCTGTTAATAGATATGTAAATATGGTACCTATAAGTATTGAATGTTATTGCTTCCGCTTTTATTGCTTTGAGTTGTTTATTGGTATTAATTGAGGGTTAGTCCCGCCTATGTAACGCCCCAACAAGGGCATCCACGCCTATCCCGCGCTACGGACCTAGCTTGTATATAGAATTGCCATCCATATACCCGCCAAGTACGAAGCAAACGGTGACAAACGGACATCCTAGCTAGGTGGTACTAGACTCACAAAGCGAGTAAACAATCACAAGTATGCGGAAGCTTAAATCATAACATATCAAGTGCATAAATTCATTCATTCAATAACTAAGTGACCGTCACGGTCCAGCACGACATGCTCAAAGTATGGAATGTAAAATCATCCTAATGACCATCACGGTCCAAACTAGCATAATAAAACATCATACATATTAAGTCCATAATTCCCAAAATAAAGCATAAGACATAAGTAACAAAGTATGCTACAAGCATAACGAGTACAAACTAGACCACTTAAATAAGACTCTCAAAAGACCCCGCCTAGCTTGACTCCAAAACGCAACCTGCGGACACGAAAGGTAAAGGAACCGGTGAGGAGAAGTTCACAATATATATATAGGGTATATAAGGTTCAATGCATGCTCAAAACAAAGGTGTTCATGATCCAACTCATTTTCGAAGTAGATGCAAGTTTTAGAAAATATGGATCATAAACCACACATAACCGACTCGGCGAGAACGAGCACTCCATCCGATCTTCCCAAACCAAGAAATCAACTCAAAACATCCATTCCACCGTTGATGCCGAGGGTGTACATCCCCCGATCATCCATAACATAGAGAATTTGGTCCATGAAACCTAGCTCTCTCCAAGAAAACTTCAACCCCGAACCTCCTCGGAGTCTTAGTAGTCTTATCCACAAGTGGGAACTTTGGATAAGGACATCCGTCGGCCCTTGCCTTCCCGGAATATCTCTCACCTCCATCCCCGAGCTCAAATTCGATTTTCCCAAGCAAGCGTCCTTGCAAGGTACATCATAACCTCGCTACACAACTCACACATACATAATATTCAAATGAAAGTTCCGAAACCATTTTGGGTATCTATCCCATATACCAAAACTCAAGTTTTATTTGTAAACCGTTTTCCATAAGCAAATATCCATAATACGAGCAAAGCCCACAAAAACTTGGCTTATAATGCCTACATATACGTTTCGAAAACGGGAGTTAAATCATCAAATATGAAAGACTATAGGTGTCCACAGTTTTGAAATCGTTTCATAAGTATATAACTCCTCACCTTTACCAAGAACCTCAAAGGTCTACCACGAGCAATGGACTACTCGGCCGGAGACGCACCACCTAACAAGACAAACGTACTAACAAAGGTAAGACACGACTCAAACCAATTAAGACGATGCACGGCTTCAAGAAAGAGTAAACATGCTCATGAGATACAATGAATGTCCAAGTATAGCATAAGTTCAATAATGATGATCAAACAACATCATATAAGTCATATAACAACTTCCAAGTCATGACATATACAATTGATAACAAGTAAACCATACTTAGTACAATCTCACACATAATAGAGGCATTCAAGACATTACAAGGCACATAAACATGATTCCAAGTCATATATATCATATTATGGGTGTAAGAAGTGCATAGGAAGTGAAAACGAAGCAAAACGATCAAAATCACAAAACCTCAAATTTTAGACCCGAGAGCACCCAAACGGGCGTTTGGTGTTTGTGAAGGGAATGCAAACGAGCGTTTGGCCCTTGAAAAAACGTAACAGAATTTTTTCAAACGGGGGTTTGACTTTTCAATGCATTTTTCACACGGGCGTTTAACATGCTACTGTAGCAAATCTGATTTACGAACATATGCTTGCAAATGGTGGATTTTAGGCTCTAAACACTCCTAAATCATCCTTCCAAGTGTATACAATATGCATAAACGAATTTAAACATCAAATATCATGCCATGAACATTTAGGAATGAATATGCATCAAAATTCCAACAAATTACAAACATGAACTTCATCTTCTTCAAGCATTCAAAGCTTCAAACTCAAAAATGGTGAAATCGCCAATCATGCAAGAAACTCAAGGAAATTAATCACATTCTTCATGAAATTGCTCAAGGAACAAGAATCAATCAACAAATCAAGCTAAAACACACAAGAAGGTGAACATGCAAGAATTCTCCAAAAAGCTTCAAAGGTCAACAATGGTGGATTTCACATAAGAGCATAAAAGCAAGTAATTCTCATATCAAAATGTTCCCAACATCAAAATAAGCATATTTCCAACAAGAAATTTGAATTCAATCCAACACATAAGAACCCTAGTTCAAATTCAAGTTCAAAAGCTTCAAGAACATAAACCCAACAAAGAGCACATAATCCTTACCTCAAGAGTTGAAAATAAAAGGAAATAACTCATCTTCTAAACTCGAATTCTCAGTTTCAATATCCACTTTTACCTCTTGAAAATGGTTGAAGGTGTTCTTGGTGCTCTTGGAGAAGATGAATAGGCTAAAGAGAGTTTGTGTTTGAATCTTGTGAAATAACGTAAAATGAGGTTTTGGGTGTTAAAATATGATTTTGTTATTTGGGTAAGCTATTAGGGTCACGAACCGGGTCAATTGGAGCGGGTCAGGAGTGAAATTGGGTCTCAAATTGGGCTAAATTCGGAATTGGGTCATAAGTCTTATAAAAAGGTTGACTTTTCGTAGAATGGCCATAACTTCTTCGCCAGAACTCCAAATCGAGCGATTCAAGAACCCACGAACTCGTAATCGAATTATCTACTCAATTTTATTAAGTTCTATCCAGTTCCAGGCTTGGAAAATAAATTTACCTTTTGGTCCCTAATTTATGCTTTAATGTCCACATAAGTACATAGTTTCGATTAAACACGAAGCATGCTATCAAAGCTCAATAAGAACAACATGAGCACATAATTAACACATCAATTAGTCACGTATTTCATACAAATCATATATTCCACATAAGTTCAAGCATAACGGTCAATTAAGGCATATTATTCACATAATTCATGCAAAGAAAAGTAAATCGTTCACTCTCGTAACAAGCTTACCTTGATCGAGAAACGGGGCGTCACAACCTTTCCTCCTTAAAGAAATCTGGTCCCCAGATTTACCATCGTAAAAAAACTCAGGATGAAATCTCCGCATCTTCTCTTCCGTCTCCCATGTTGCTTCTTCGGACTTAAGATCCTTCCAAAGCACCTTAACCAACGGAATTTGTCGATTCCTCAACTCTTGGACCTTCCTATCTAAGATCTTTACCGGTTGTTGCTTAAATGTTAAGTCCGGATCCAACTGTACCTCTTCAATCAGCATGGTTTCCATCTCATCCTGAAAATACTTTCTCAATTGTGACACATGAAACACGTTATGAATTCCCGTGAGATTCAGAGGCAAATCCAAGAGATAGGCAACTTCCCCAATACGTTCCACAATCTCAAACGGAACAATGAACCTCGGATTCAACTTACAACCCTTTCCAATTCGTTAGAAACCATTTCTCGGTGTTGCCTTCAAGAAAATCCGGTCACCCACTTCGAATTCCAAATCTTTCCTTCTCCGATTGGCATAGCTCTTTCGTCGGTCTTGTGCCGCTTTCATATGTTGCTTAATCTTTTCCACTTTCTCAATTGCTCCCTTAATCAAATCGGGCTCGGTTCCTCGCTCCAAACCATTTTCTTCGGTCCATTTCCATTCCTCAAGATCTCAATAAAGAGGAGACCTACACTTACGGCCATACAAAGCTTCATATGGTGCCATCTTGATCGAAGATTGGTAACTATTATTGTAGGCGAATTCGATCAAAGTCAATTCCTTATCCCACTCATTCGAAAAGTCCAATATACAAGCCCTTAATAAATCCTCAAGAAACTTAATCACCCGTTCAGATTGTCCATTGATTTGCGGATGAAATGAGGTACTAAAACTCAACTTCGTACCACATAATCTGTTAAGAACCTTCCACAACTTAGAAGTGAAACGAGGATCTCTATCCGAAATGATGCTAGCAGGTATCCCATGTAATCTCACAATTTCTCGATGATACAACTCCGCTAATTTCTCCACTTTATCGGTCGATCGAATCGGTAGAAAGTGTGCGGATTTGGTGAGGCGATCTACGACAACCCAAATTCCATCAAACCCCTTTCGAACCCTCGAAAGGCCGATCACGAAATCCATGGTGACTTGTTCCCATTTCCACTCGGGTATTGGTATCGGTTGCAACTTACCCGCCGGTAATTGATGTTCGGCCTTAACTTGTTGACAAACTCGACATCTCTTAACAAACTTAGCCACATCCTTTTTCATTCCGTGCCACCAAAAATACTTCTTAAGATCCCGGTACATCTTGTTGCCACCCGGATGCATCGTATAAACGGTCCTATGTGCTTCTTCAAGCACTAACCTTTGCAACCCATCCGGTATACACACTCGGCCCTTGTACCGAAAGATCCCCAAATCATCAAATCCAAACTTAGACCTCGGATTACCTCTTACTCGAATCACTTGTCCTTGAATCCACTCATCCCTTGATTGAGCATCTAGGATTTGTTGCCTCAACTCCGACCTTATAGTGATGTTAGCCAACCTCGGTTGTGAAACTAGGACCTCGGCTTCACTTTTCTCTGAATCGACCTCAAGATTAGCAATCTTTGCTTTCCGACTCAGGGTGTCCGCTACTACATTTGCTTTTCCCGGATGATATTGTATGACACAATCGTAGTCTTCCAAGAATTCCATCCACCGTCGTTGCCTCATGTTCAATTCCTTTTGTGTGAACAAGTAACGAAGACTCTTGTGATCGATGAACACTTCAAACTTAATCCCATAAAGATAGTGTCGCCATTTCGCTAAGACGAATATCACCGCGGCCAACTCAAGATCATGTGTTGGGTAATTCTGCTCGTGCTCCTTTAATTTCCTCGAAGCATAAGCAATCACCCGACCATTTTGCATAAGCACACACCCCAATCCTTCATTAGATGCGTCGGTGTAAACTGAAAACCCATTCGAACCTTCCGGTAGAGTCAACACCGGAGCCGTTGTCAATTTCTCCTTACACGGAAGCTCTCTTCACAAGCTTCATCCCACACAAACTTTGTTTCCTTCTTAGTTAATCGTGTGAGAGGTGCGGCAATCTTAGAAAAATCCTTGACGAATCGGCGGTAATAACCTGCTAAGCCGAGAAAACTCCTTACTTCCGACACATTCTTCGGTTGCTCCCAAAGAGAAACTATTTCTATCTTAGAAGGATCCACTGAAATCCCTTCACCGGAAATAATGTGTCCCAAGAATGATACCCGATCAATCCAGAAATCGCATTTGCTAAACTTGGTGTACAACTTGTGTTCACGTAGCTTCTCAAGTACCAAACGAAGATGTAGAGCGTGTTCCTCAACCGACTTAGAGAAAACCAAGATGTCATCAATGAATATAACAACGAACTTGTCCAAGAACTCCTTGAAAACACGGTGCATTAAATCCATGAAAGTTGCGGGTGCGTTGGTAAGTCCGAAGGGCATCACAACGAACTCAAAGGGTCCGTATCTCGTGTTAAAGCCCGTCTTCGGTATATCCGACTCCTTAATCCTTAACTGATAGTAACCTTGTCGGAGATCGAGCTTCGAATATAC
This sequence comes from Lantana camara, assembly GCA_037501455.1. Taxonomy (NCBI): domain Eukaryota; kingdom Viridiplantae; phylum Streptophyta; class Magnoliopsida; order Lamiales; family Verbenaceae; genus Lantana; species Lantana camara. The sequence goes on from JAZIFV010000313.1 coordinate 40,942, forward strand.
CTTCGAACCTTGCAATAAGTCGAACAACTCTTCGATGTGCGGGAGGGGATACTTGTTCTTCACCGTCATCCTATTCAACTCCCAATAGTCTATGCGCATACGAAGTGTCCCATCCTTCTTTTTCACGAACAACGTCGGAGCACCCCAAGGTGAAGTACTCGGCCGTACAAACCCACACGCCAATAACTCATCAAGTTGAGTTTTAAGTTCCTTGAGTTCGGCGGGAGCCATTCTGTATGGCGTCTTCGAGAACGGCTCGGTCTCTTGGAATAGATCAATAACAAATTCGATCTCTTTTTCCGGTGGCAAAGTCCCCAAGTTCTCCGGAAAAACGTCGGGGAACTCATTTGCCACTTTCATCTCTTCAAGCTTAACTTGATCTTTAGGCCGGTTCAACACATAAGCCACATATCCGGTAGCTCCATCCCGAATGAGCTTCTTAGCTTCCATCAAACAAATAAACGGACTCCCACGAACACTCGAACCCGTAATCACACCGGTACCCAACTCAATCTTCTTCCTCGAAATAGTCCATCTTCGCCCGATGCGCATACAACCAATCCATACCGAGTATCATGTCGTACTTCTTCATCGGAATAGCAATCAAATTCTCCGGGTAAATACGTCCCTCAATACTCACCGGATAATTACGGTACAAACAATCAGTTCTAATCACACCACCCAAAGGAGAATGCACAATATAAAGCATAGAATCACTTGCAAGAGATAAGTTCAACATAGCAGCCATAGAAGGTGTAATAAACGAATGAGATGCGCCCGGATCATATAATGCATATATGGGAATGTCATGTATGTGGAGTGTACCTTCCACCATGGCGGTAGGGTCGATCTCGGTGTTCTCTTGCTCCCCATCCAATGTGTAGGCATGTGCATAAGCCATGGGTCTTGTCCCATCACCCGATCCTTTAGTCTTTGGTTTGTCACAATTCTTCGCCAAGTGCTCGGTGCTACCACAATTGAAGCATCTACCTTGTTTCCACCAATAATTATCCCCAGAGTGTGTAGTACCCCCACAATGATTACATGGCTCCTTCTTCTTAGTAGTTGGAGGAGTTTGCTTCCCTTTTCCTTTGTTGCCCATAAAACGATCCCTAGAAGATGGTTGTGGTGACTTAGAGAACGATTGTGGAGTTGTCCTCTTAAATCCCGAACCGGAACCGCTAACACCCTTCTTAGTTCCAAGCCTTTGTTCTTCCGCTTCCACTTTCAAAGCTAACCCTGTAGCATCGGTCCAATTATCAATGTGCACCGGAGCCAAAGATCTTGAAATCTCCCCACGAAGTCCTTCCACAAATTTCTCACACTTG
>JAZIFV010000031.1:150000-155000 GCA_037501455.1 Lantana camara
GCAGCCCGCGCTTGCCTAGCATATTCCAGCACTATAGAGGTTCCCCGTGCGGGATTGTGCGGGACAGCCCGCACCCGCCCGGCAGCATCGCCAGCACGCTCTGCGGGAGCATGCGGGCTGCGCGCGCTGTGTCCGCATGCCCCTTGCGGGACGGCCCGCACGCGCCTAGCACAATCCAGCACTACAGAGGTTCCCCGTGCGGGACGGTCCGAGCGAATTGCGGGACGGTCCGAGACAATTACTGGACAAGTGCGGGACATTCCGGGACAATTGTGGGACATTCCGGTACAATTGTGGGACATGTGCGAGACGATCCGGTACAAATGTGGGACATGTGGAACACGTTCCGGTATCTGACAACCGACTAAAGCCAACCGTTAATACGTCGGTTATGTTTCGAAAGAATATAAACTCTCGAATTAAGAGTACATTAGGCATGAAATTTCTCCACCCCTTCCATCATCATCAAAATTATTCCTATTCCCGTAGACAATGTTCCACAATTTCTCCCCACCAGCCAACAATTTTACCCCATTTTTTCCAATTTTTCGCATTTAATTAATATATAAACTAATATCTCCACAACCCAAAATGAATATTGGACATAAAAAATGGATTCCTCATGAGAAATCGAGTGACCGTGTAAAATTTCATCGAAAACGGACCCCGTTTGCGTCGAAAATCCAAAAATATACGCTGTCCAGCTATATTCAGTGTATAATCCAGCCACAACAGATTTTTTTTTTATTAGTACTATAGGGGGGGAGTGGTGCTTGAGGGGGGCGTCGGACGAGACGACGCTGGACGATTGAAAGATGGCTTAGGGGCGTGCGCCCTTGGCCTCAAGCACTGGGCGCACGAGGGCAGGGGATGCTCAGGCAGGCGGTCGGCGGGTTTTCCGGCCAATTTTCAGGCGAGGCACTGTGAGCGTGCGAGGGGCTATTTTTCGAGCTCTATTCGATCGTCGGGTCGGGGGAGAAAGCTTCCAATGAACGAAAAGTGAGGAAGCGCAGTCGCGTTGATAATGTTTTGACGATCGTGGCTTTTTCGGTGATCTCTCTTATTGTTGAGCCCATGCGAGCGGCGGACAACGTCCTCCGATTGTTGGGCGACGATGCAATGAGGGGCTATCCGAGTTTGGATCGACGAAGCATTATCAACGCGATCGGAGAGGGTTGTGCCGATCGCTTGATGTGCAGGGCCAATGGCGGGTCCCCACACCAAGCAATCGTCACAACCCTCTCCATGCTCAGGCTCTCCCCCCCTCCCCGGTCTTGTTGGCAATGTTTCGACGATCATTCTCTCTTATTGTTGAGCCTATGCAAGCGGCGGACGATGTCCACCGATTGTTGGACGACGATGCAATGGGGGACTATCCGAGTTTGGATCGTCGGAGCATTGCCAACAAGACCCGAGAGGGTTGTGCCGATCGCTTGCTGTGCCGATCGTCAAAGGCCTCTTACTCGCCTGAGCACCTCCAGTCCCAAAGCTTGTGTGTGAGCTTGAGTTGGCTTCTTTCCGTCCACAAACGCGCGAATTATCCCGATGGAAGCAACAGTGGGAAGGCATAGCGGCTACCTTCGACGCCCAAAAATGTTTATTACCCACGACTGTCATTCCGGAGGGTTGCAAGCGAGTTTAAGCAGCGAAAGGTTGCCAAATCGAGCGAATGCGCTCGTTATCCCCCCTTTCCCCTCCTCCCCTTGAGTATTAACGTGCCATTCGGGGCATGCTCGGGCGTGCTTGCTTGTCATCTTCTGTCGGTGGTGTTTGCATCATCGTGAGTAGTCGATGGCCTGTGCGTTCAGTGTATTGTGTACGTAAACGGCGCGTGAGTGGTGATTGTCTTGTATGGGCATGTCGGTTCCCTGCTCGGGCAGCGACGGCATCTCGTGCAAGCCTCTTCAATTATTGGTTCAAGTTGCGGATTGCCTTGACCGATGTCGGTTTCCTGTGTTGTATACCTATCGAGAAGGTATGATGTTGTCCTGATGATCCTTTTCCTCCTTGTGCTGCGCCCTCAGGGGATGTAGTGCGGGGTGGACAATGTAGCACTCGATGTGATCCCACGATTCGTGCGCACTCAGCACTCGTACTCGTTGGCCCATGTCGTAGCGCTCGTTCTCTCGGATGCGGAATAACGATGCGGTACGAGGTCCTCGACCTCTATTTACCCCGAAATAAAAAGCGTTCGACGCTTCAAGAGGACGACGTTCGTTCCTGTTATGGTGGAGTCCTGTGGCTCGGCTCATGCGGAGATCGACGTCGATGAGGAATGCTACCTGGTTGATCCTGCCAGTAGTCATATGCTTGTCTCAAAGATTAAGCCATGCATGTGTAAGTATGAACTAATTCAGACTGTGAAACTGCGAATGGCTCATTAAATCAGTTATAGTTTGTTTGATGGTACCTGCTACTCGGATAACCGTAGTAATTCTAGAGCTAATACGTGCAACAAACCCCGACTTCTGGAAGGGATGCATTTATTAGATAAAAGGTCGACACGGGCTCTGCCCGTTGCTGCGATGATTCATGATAACTCGACGGATCGCACGGCCCTCGTGCCGGCGACGCATCATTCAAATTTCTGCCCTATCAACTTTCGATGGTAGGATAGTGGCCTACTGTAAGCCCCTTCGGAAGTCCCTTGCCCTAAATACTAGAAAATGGGGGAAGAGGCAAGGGATATGTGCTTGCTTGGCGGAGCACAAGGGTTGGAATCGTGTTGTCCCGACGATACTTGGCACGGATGCATTGAATGTCGGATAATTGAGCTTGATGGCTGGGCATCAAGCAAGGCTGGGTGCGTGTGTCGCACACGGCGCGCGCGAGACTTGGTGGCTTGCGCGCATTTGAGGGATTTTCCCGCAAGGATGGAAGATTGGGGCGGACCGTTGCGGGCTGGTGCGGACAAGGCAGGCACTTGGCGCGGCTGCGTGCGGGATGGGCGCGGACGCTAGCGCAAGGCTGCGCGCATGGCTGGGGCGTGCGCGCACAAGTCCAGCAGCCCCAAATCTTGGCGGGAACGGTTATCATTTTAAGCGGGAACGGTTACGCGATGGTTTGTGGCGGATTTCAAGATTATTTGGGCGCCAAAAGCTTCAGAAACGCGGAAGGCTTTGACTGGGGCGGTTATTGAGCATAACCGCCAAGTTAGTGGGCAAAGTGGCTGGAGTGAGTGGCGGTTATGGGCGGATTTTGGTGGGAAATCTCCCAGAACTTAGTGGAGCCTTGAAATTCGAATTTAACCTAGCAGATTGGGTTGTAATCTGCACTATAAATAGGTTGGCCCTGACTTGTGCGAGTTCAGTTAGTGAAATTGTGTGCAAGCAAGCCATTCCTTGTATTATTCGGAAAATTAATATAAGGTTGGGAAGTGTTGGAGCTTTCCCGTATATCGTGGTGTAATTTTAATACAGCAAGTGTGTGTGGGTTTTACTTGTTGTATGCTTGGGAAAAACGTTGGAAAAGGGTTGGGCTTGAGCAATTCACTTAAACTCTAAACTTAGCAAACGAGTGTGGGGAAATCTAAGGGAAACACGAGAGTTTGCGAGGTTGGGAAAAGGCTGACTGATTTGTGGGGGCAAATCAGGCTGGGGCTGGTCGGATTGTAGAAAAATTCTAGTTTAAGAGTCCGTACCGCTTTCAAGTGGTATCAGAGCCCGGTTTACGGGTTCTGATCGGTTACTTCGAAGCATGGATGATCAAGTGCCGCTGCGTGAAATGATGCTTAACCTTGAGGCAAGGGTTAAGATGATGGAAGAGTATCTTGGGCGGCCTCGCGAATCTCCAACGACGGCGATTTTCCAGCAAATACGAGCAATCCAAGAGCAATTTGTTGCTCATGAGGCAAAGATCAAGAAGCTCACGGAGGAATTGCCAGAATTTGTGGAAGGAAGGGTCGTGTCGGTGTCGGAAGATCTCGGTGTTCTTACTGATACCGTAGATCTAAAACTTGATGGCCTAAACATGGAGTTGGGCATCTTGAAGAAGGCTGTGCATGCTGTTGGAGTAGGTGATGGTGCTGCTCCGTCCAAGGTTCGAGTTCCAGATCCTTCGCCCTTTGGTGGTGTTCGGAACGCCAAAGAGCTTGAGAATTTTCTGTGGGATATGGAGATGTACTTCAAGGCCGCGCGGGTGCCTGATTCTGAGAAGGTTTCCATAACCTCGATGTATTTGACGGGAGACGCAAAGCTATGGTGGCGATCTCGTTTGACGGAAGATGCAAGTGCTAATCGAGAGGGAATCGACACGTGGGAAGCACTGAAAAAGGAGTTGAAGGATCAATTCCTACCTTGCAATTCTTCGTGGCTTGCAAGGGAGTCCCTTCGGAATCTGAGGCATGTTGGGACAATTCGAGACTATGTCAAAGAATTCAGTTCGTTGCTGCTAGACATCAAAGGCATGGCGGAAGATGATAAGCTGTTCAACTTTATGGCGGGTTTGCAACCTTGGGCACAAGCTGAACTCCGAAGGCTTGGTGTCAAGGATTTGTCAACTGCCATCGCTGCTGCTGATAGATTGGTGGATTTCAGGAGTGTCGGTGGTCCTGATCTTCGAAACGAAAGAAGGAATTTTGGGAAGGACAAGGGCAAGACAAAATTCAAGCAAAAGGAAACCAAGGAGGTGACGGTTGGACCTGATGTTGCTATGGCCAAAGCAAAAACGGGTTGTTACCTTTGTAGTGGCGACCACAGAATGAGGGATTGTCCGAGGCGAACTAAGTTGAATGCTTTGGTGACGGAACCGAACGAAGAGGAAGATGATGGTTCTATTCGGATGGGTTCTTTGCAATTGTTGAATGCAATGCAAGTAATGTCTCGAAACAACAACAAAGATCTGTTGTATGCTAAGGTCTTTGTGGATGGGAAAGAAACGCAAGCGTTGGTGGACACGGGGGCATCAACAAGTTTCATTTCAGAAAGTTTGGTCCAAGAGCTGGGCTTGGATCTCGAGGAATGTTGCAGCGAGGTGAAGGCTGTAAATGCACAACCAAAGTC
>JAZIFV010000031.1:160000-162500 GCA_037501455.1 Lantana camara
AGTTGGTTTGCAAATATCACTCCAAGCAACTTTGGCTTTACGACCACCCCAAAGAAAGTTTCTACAAAGGGAAACAATTTTGTCAATAATGGTTCGGGGAATGGGGAATGCTTGGAGCCAAAAGGATTCCACTCCTTGCACCACCGACTTGATTAGTTCTACCTTGCCTGCATAGGAGAGGGAAGAGGATTTCCAAGACTGAAAGTAGTTTTGAATAGAAGAGATGAAGGGCTGAAATTGTGCCACAGAGATTTTACGAGGCGCCAAAGGTATACCCAAATATCTTGTGGGGAAGACTCCAGTTTTAAACTGGGTAGCTTGGAGAATAGCAGCTCTGTCCAAGTCTTTAAGGCCAGCTAGATATATGCTTGACTTATCAGAGTTCACCATGAGACCCGAGACATCTTTGAATTCTTTGAGTGAGTTGATCAGTATTTCAACTGACATCTTATCTCCCCTACAGAACAGCATGATATCATCGGCAAAGGCTAAGTGGGTGATGTTGAGGGTGCGGCATTTTGCATGAAAGTTGAAATTCGAATTATGGGTGTTCTTGAGTAGCAACCGAGAGAAATATTCAATACAAAGAATGAAAAGGTAGGGCGATAGGGGATCACCTTGTCGCAAACCACGTTTCCCATCAAATTTTCCATGGGATACACCATGTAAGGCAACAGAAAAAGAAGCAGTTGTTACACATTGAAGAATCCAATCCTTGAACAAGGAGGGAAAACCGAGTGCAGATAGCAGGCTTCCAAGAAAGTCCCATGAGACCGTGTCAAAAGCTTTAGTGATGTCCAATTGCATCATAATCCGAGGGGTACTTCTTTTAACATTGTAGCCCCGAAGTAATTCTTGTGCCAGAAAAATATTGTCATTAATTTTCCTTCCCGGTACAAAAGCTGCTTGGGCTGGGCTGATAATGTCATTAAGAACAGGTTTGAGCCTTGAAGCTAGCACCTTTGAGATCACTTTGTAGGTAACATTAAGGCATGCAATCGGCCGAAAATCTTTGACATCGCAAGCATTCTGTTTTTTGGGAATAACCGTGATAGAGGTGTGATTTAGTTGCCTCAAAATCCGACCATTTGAGAAAAATTCTTTGATTGCAAGCGTGAAATCTGTTGCAATAATGGGCCATGCCTTTTTAAAGAAACCCGAAGTAAATCCATCAGGCCCTGGAGCTTTATCATTCCCTATAGAAAACAGAGCTGCTTTGATTTCGCAATCCGTAACCGGGGCAATGAGTGCATCAGCTTGCAATGGGGTAATTACAGGTCCAAAGGAGATGATGTCAGTGTTTAAAGGCTGAGTGTTTGAAGGGACACCAAACAGTTGTTCAAAATAGGAGGAAAAACACAAACCAACCTCTTTTAATGAGGAAGTTGGGCTGCCATCAGGTTTAAGGACATGGGTTATTTCTCCACGAGAGCGATTCTTCCTAATAATTGAGTGAAAGTAAGCTGTCGATTTGTCGGTAGAGAGGATATGCTTAGCTTTAGCTTTTTGTTGAAGGAAGGATCTTTCAGCATTTTGAAGAAAGAGAGCTAATTTTCTTGCCGTGTCAACTTGGTCCGCAAGAATTGGGTTACCAGGTTGCTGGAGGAGTTGAGCATATAGGGACTGAAAATTGGCAGTTGAGTTTTTGACTCTAGTGGAGATGTGGCTGAAGGATTCTTTGTTTAGTTCTTTTAGAGGGCCTTTAAGAGAGTGCAATTTCTTAGTGAAGATGTACTGCCTTCTTCCATGGTAGTTGTGGTTCCATTGCTGCTGTACAATATGGTGGAACGAAGGGTGGGCAGTCCACATGTCAAAGAACTTAAAAGTTCTCATTGCGGGATGATCAGTCTGTTGGCAGTTTACCACAATAGGACAGTGATCTGATACAGGCAACATTTTCAAGAAGTTGGCATGACACTTCAATCCTGTAGAAGCCCATTGTTGGTTGATCATCACACGGTCAAGTTTGGCATGAAAAGTCTTTTTATGCCACGTGAATAGTTCTCCAGTGAAAGGAGCATCAGAGAAGCCAAAGGTTGATCTGAAATTTACGAGATCTTGCATGTAATACGCATTAGGTGTGACTCCCACCCTTTCAGTAGCCTCACACACACAATTGAGATCACCAATAATTAGCCAAGGGGCCGAAGAAGGGACATTCTGGTTCGAGAGGCGTTCCCAAAGATTTCTCCTCTCCCGAACAGTGTACAAGCCATATGCAAAAGAAGCAAAAATTTCAATGTGTGAGACACGACACTGTAGTTTAGTATGTATGTACTGATCCGAAATATCCAAAATGTTGCAATTTACAAAGGAGCTATTCCAACATAAAGCAAGCCTACCATTGGGAATCAGTTCAAAATTATGTACAAAAGACCAGTTTGGGAGTTTGGTTTTCATGAAAAAATTCAGTCCTTCAATGGATAATTTAGTTTCAAGTAAGCAACTTACATTGCATTTATTGTCACGGATGAGGCTGGAAACTGCATTACGTGTTGGG
>JAZIFV010000031.1:180000-185000 GCA_037501455.1 Lantana camara
CCCGGCAGCGTGCGGGAATGTACCAGGGGCAGCCCGCTGTACCGGACCGACCGAATTCGAGGGACAATCGAGGCTATTTTCCACATTCGGGCAGATTTGGAGGTTCGGACAAGTCTAGATTGTTCTAGACTTAACTTTTGCTAGAATAGCTTGGAATTCTCTAGAATATCCTAGAGAAGACTTGTAAATACTAGGAAACTCTCCATAGTACTTAGAATTCTCTAGAGTAGCTAGAATTGTACGGAACAGTCTAGAGGGTTATTCTTAGCCGTTGGATCGGAACGATCCCAACCGTCCATTTCTTAGGCAAGCCCTATAAAAGGGGGAAGCCTCATTCATTTGCACCAATGAAGCAAACTTGTAAGCATTCAAGCTTGTAAAGAGTTCGAGTGAACTAAGTTCTCTTCTTACACACTTTCATTCCTTGCCTTTGTTCTTTCATTTCCTTCACACTTTCGGAGAAGTTTAAGGCTGCTTAGCTAGATTCGCGAGGGGCGAACGAGGGGCTAAGGCCGCACGCGACCTTGTAAGGGACAAGTCCGTGACACGTGGTATCAGAGCCCGGGTTGGGCTTAAAGTGTGAAAGAAAAGCATCATGGCGAAGGATGATAATGTTTCGGCGATAACGGAAGAGACCCGCGGGCGGGAAAGCTCAAGCCAACCGCCCAAGGACAAAGCAAAGAAACCCCGCGATCCAAGCAAGGGCCGGGAGGCTGTTGTCTTGACTTCGGCGGTAGAGGATTTGGGAGAACGAGTGGAACGGCTCGAGCACAACGTCGAGACACTGGAGGGTCACGTGTTCCAGCAACTAGACTCGTTCAAAGATGATCTCCAACTATGCGTTGAGGCCGAAGGCATGCGGGAACAACGTCTTGCTAAGGTGGAATCCGTCCTACAAGAGGCAATCCAATCCTTGCAAGCAAGCATCGAGGGGATGCTCAAAGAACTGGCATTGTGTAAGCAAGTTGCTGCTAGCGGGGGAGCTAGCTCTAGCACTATGGGGCCAAGGGTCGAGCACCCAAAGCCCAAGACCTTCGATGGGCGAAGGGATGCCAACGAAGTCGAGAACTTCTTATGGCAAATGGAATCCTACTTTGAGGCACTTGGCTTATTGGATGAAGCAACCAAGGTACGCACCGCTTCACTTTATCTTTCCGGCATAGCCGCACTATGGTGGCGTCGGAAGCATGCCGATGCGGAAAGGGGAATAAGCCGGATAGAGACGTGGGACGACTTCAAGAAGGAGCTTAAGAAGCACTTCTATCCTGAGAACGTCGTCTATGAAGCCCGAAAGAAGTTGAGAGAATTGAAGCAGAAGGGAGGTATAACCGACTACGTGAAGGAGTTCACAACACTTATGCTTCAAATTCCCAACATGTCCGAAGAAGATTTATTATTCTACTTCATAGACGGGTTGCAAACGTGGGTTAAGCAAGAAGTGCAACGAAGGGATGTGAAATCGGTCGATGAAGCGATAGCCGTGGCGGAATCTATGACCGAGTTCCAAAGGAGCCATACACCGACCAGCTCCTTCAAGAAGCCCGAGAGGGGTAACCCCGCCAAAGGTGGGGGAGAGAAGCGAGAGACCAAGGTTGTCCGAGAGAAGCCCGCATTCAATCGTAAAGAATACGAAGAGAGGAAGGCTTCATTTGTGCCGAAAGGAGGATGCTTTGTGTGCAAGGGGCCACATCAAATGAAAAATTGCCCAAAGCTAGGATCTTTATCGGCAATTGTGGAGGAACATGAGGCCAAGGCCGATCATGAGGCGGGTCATATGGGGTCGTTGCAGCTTCTTAACGCCCTCAATGCCAAGGCCGTGCCCACGACAACGAGCAAGGGGTTGTTGTACGTGGATACTATCATTAACGGGACATCCACTAAGGCAATGGTGGACACGGGAGCAACACACAACTTCATCACGGAGGATGAAGCTAAAAGATTGGGCCTTAGCATGACCAAGGGGGACGGATGGCTCAAAACTGTTAACGCAAGCGCCAAACCTTTGCACGGGACCGCCAAGGGGGTGGACATGAAGATAGGCACTTGGAAAGGGCGAGTGGATTTCTCGGTGGCACCGATGGACGATTTCAAGGTGGTGCTAGGCATGGACTTCCTTCGGAAGGTAACCGCTATCCCTATGCCATACTTTAATTCCGTGTGCATTTTAGATAGGGATATGCCGTGCATGGTTCTCGCAACGGACGCACCCACCAAAGCATCCGAAGCGAGACAACTATCCGCAATGCAAGTTGCTAAGGGAGTGAAGAAGGGCGAGCCAACTTTCCTAGCAACATTGAAAATTGAGGGAGAGAAGTCCGTTGAGGCCAATGATGATATACCATCAATCATCGAGGAGGTTCTACGGGAGAACCAAGATGTTATGCCACCCGAGTTACCCAAGAAGCTTCCACCTAGGCGAGAGGTGGATCATAAAATCGAGCTAGAGCTTGGAGCTAAGCCACCCGCGATGGCACCTTATCGGCTAGCACCGCCCGAGTTGGAAGAGCTAAGAAAGCAACTGACCGAGCTGTTGGATACGGGGCGGATCCGACCATCAAAAGCACCTTACGGCGCACCGGTGCTGTTCCAAAAGAAGCACGATGGGTCACTAAGGATGTGTGTGGACTACCGGGCGTTGAATAAGGTAACCGTTAAGAACAAGTATCCAATTCCTTTGATAGCTGACTTGTTTGATAGGCTTGGTAGCGCCAAAGTGTATACCAAGATGGACTTGCAAAAAGGATACTACCAAGTCCGGATAGCTGCGGGGGACGAGCCAAAGACGACGTGCATCACTCGCTATGGCTCCTATGAATGGTTAGTCATGCCCTTCGGCTTGACTAACGCACCGGCAACATTTTGCACGCTTATGAATAAGTTATTCCAACCATACTTGGATCGGTTCGTGGTGGTATATTTAGATGATATCGTGGTTTATAGCAATACCTTGGAGGAGCATGCTGACCATCTTCGAGCCGTGTTCAAGATATTACGGGACAACGAGCTCTATGTTAAGAAGGAAAAGTGTGCATTTGCAAAGCCGGAGGTACCGTTCCTTGGCCACATTATTGGGCATGGAACATTGAAGATGGACGAATCCAAGATTAAAGCTATCATGGAGTGGGAACCGCCCAGTAAGGTGACGGAGCTACGGTCATTTCTTGGACTAGTGAACTATTACCGACGGTTTATTAGTGGTTACTCGGCGCGGGCAGCCCCATTGACGGACCTTCTCAAGAAGAAGAAGGCGTGGGAATGGTCCGACCCATGTCAAGAGGCCTTTGAGGACTTAAAGGCCGCCGTGAGCAAAGAGCCGGTGTTAGCATTACCCGATTTCGGTAAGTCATTCGAGTTACATACCGATGCTTCCGATTTTGCTATTGGAGGGGTGTTGATGCAGGAGGGACACCCGATAGCTTTTGAAAGTCGTAAGCTCAATGACACGGAGCGACGGTACACCGTGCAAGAGAAGGAGATGACGGCCATAGTACATTGCTTGCGAGTATGGAGACATTACTTGTTGGGGTCGAAGTTCGTGATCAAGATCGACAATGTTGCCACTAGCTACTTCCAGACGCAAAAGAAGCTCACTCCAAAGCAAGCAAGGTGGCAAGATTTCTTAGCGGAATTCGACTACCACTTGGAGTACAAGCCGGGCAAAGCAAATGTAGTGGCCGATGCACTAAGTCGCAAGGCGAAGCTTGCAGCCATTAGTGCCATCAAAGGAAGCATCCCGGACATGATCAAGGAAGGCTTGGAGCATGACCCTATAGCAAGGGAGCTCAAGCGTTTAGCCGAGGAAGGGAAAACCCGACAATTCTGGATTGAGGAGGGACTCATTTTCACCAAGGGGCACCGTCTCTATGTTCCAAGGTGGAATAATCTAAGGCGAAACCTTATTAAGGAGTGCCATGATACGAAGTGGGCGGGACATCCGGGACAAAAGAGGACGCTAGCACTTCTCGAGAATGCCTACTTCTGGCCTCAAATGAAGGATGAAGTGGAAGTCTACGTCCGGACATGCCTTGTTTGCCAACAAGACAAGATAGAGAACAAGCAACCGGCGGGACTGTTGGAGCCTTTACCCGTGCCTGAGTATCCGTGGGACTCAATCTCCATGGATTTCATTAGTGCATTGCCCAAGTCCGAAGGGTTCGGTTCGATCATGGTCGTGGTGGACAGGTTTTCCAAGTACGGGACGTTTATACCATGCTCGAAGGACTGCACTGCGGAGGAGGCGGCACGGGCCTTCTTCAAGAATGTGGTGAAGTATTGGGGGCTACCAAAAAGCATCATAAGTGACCGAGACCCCCGCTTCACGGGTAAGTTGTGGACTGAACTTTTCAAGTTACTCGGTTCACAATTGTGCTTCTCTACTAGTTTTCACCCGCAAACCGATGGGCAAACGGAGAGGGTGAACGCGCTCTTGGAAGGATACTTGAGGCATTTTGTGAGCGCGAATCAAAAGGACTGGGCTAAGCTCATGGACGTGGCACAATTTTCATATAACTTGCAAAGGAGCGAAGCCACGGGGCGAAGTCCATTCGAGCTAGCAACGGGGCGGCAACCGAATACTCCACATACTTTAGCATCAACACTTGATGACGGGAGAAGCCCCGGAGCAACAAGGATGGCTAAGTCATGGGAGGAACAAGCGGACTTAGCCCGATCGTGTCTTGAGAAGGCACGAAACAAGATGAAAAAGTGGGCCGACGAGAAACGAAGACCGATGGAGTTTCGAATAGGCGACCAAGTCATGATAAAGCTTATCCCACAACAATTCAAGGCGCTTAGAAGCGTGCACAAAGGTTTGGTTCGCAAGTATGAGGGTCCGTTTCCGGTCGTGGCGAAGGTAGGTAAAGTTTCTTACAGACTCGAACTACCTTCAACCTTAAAGATTCATCCGGTCTTCCATGCGAGCATGCTTAAACCCTACCAAGGAGACAAGGAAGACCCAAGTAGGGGAGCATCCCACCGAGCACCTCCCGTGGTAACCAAGT